>JBAMBO010003506.1:0-29994 GCA_037044535.1 Lordiphosa magnipectinata
CCGACCCTATAAAGTATATATATTCTTGATCAGCATCAACAGCCGAGTCGATATAGCCATGTCCGTCTGTCCGTCTGTCTGTATGAACGCGTCGATCTCAGAGACCATAAGAGATAGAGACACAAATTTTGGCATGCACATAGGTGTATACCGTACCCAGTTCAAGTTTGTTTCAGATTTGGAAAATTCCACCCCCACCCTTCTTAAACCGCAAAAAAACTGTCACAGCCACAATTTTAAAGTTAGAACCTGGTGGCTTAATATATACCATCCTAGGCCTTATATCTAACTACTCTCCAAAGGAAAATAAGATACGAACAAAAACACAAAAGTTATTAAACAATTTAGCTTATGCGCGTGTGAGCGCGCTTGTGTGTGTATGTGTGCGCTCGTATGTGTGCATGCGCTTGTGTATGAGAGTGTGTTTGCATGTGTATGTCTCAATTGAACAGGGTATTTTGTAGTCGGGAAACTCGACTACAACGCTCTTACTTGTTACAATTATGAATTTAGATTAGACAATAGACTATTCCTTACATCCAACAAAGGGGAGTTTACTGAGAACAGATGATAGTACTTGTTGTAATTTAGACAGAGATTACGAAATGGTTCATGATGAGCAAAGTTCGTGAGGTAAGGATTTAAATAAATCGGGACATTATTTCTGGTTACCCGTGCCAGAACCGCAAAGGTGTGAAGGAAAAGCACACTAAGGTGGATCCTCCGATTATCCAACAAGCGTAGTCTGTTCTCGTATGGTGGTAGTTGCCTATTGGGAATCCAATATAAGCCACGCAGGACGAAAAGTAAGAACTGTTTTTGTACAGATTGGAGTTGATCCTGATATTTTTGGTAGTGCGGAGACCAGACACATGAGCCATACTCAAGAATAGGTCTGACCAGAGAAACGTATAGTTGTTTGGTGTCATAAGGGTCATTAAATTGTTTAGACCATCTTTTAATGAAGCCAAGAACTCCCATAGCTTTATTAGTAATAACCGATATATGACTATTGAAACATAACTTGGGACGTTATTAGACTTTACAAGATTATTGGAAATTCAATAACCTAACGTTTCTTAATTGAGATATTTCGTAAAGTGTAAGTGTACCTACTACAAAATGTAAAATATGCATTTTTAAAAAAGTTCCAAAAACAAGTTTTAAAAATTTATTTTAGAGTTCAGCACTCCAAACTACTATTAAAAAAGATCTAGTAGAAATGCGTCTTTTTGGCTGTACACTAGTGTAATGAAATACAGCAATTCGAGTTTTACTGATTAGTTTCGACTCATTTTCAAGTCATATTTCCAATCATTTGCAAGTCTTTTCCGTCATTTTTTAACAAATCCCATTATGAGCATATGCATGACTCATTTTCGAGTGCTCCTTAGATCGCACATGAAATAAATCTCTTGTTAATCATCAAAAGGGCTCGAAAAAGACTCCACAAGGTGATTCTTGCTAAAATGATCTTCCAAATGCTAGGTGGGAAATTGAAGGTGTAGATCAAACGGATCAAAATATTCCGAAATTTGAAAAAAAGTTGTAAGTTTGTCAAGTAAACTTCACTTCTTCGTTTTGTGTTTAAAATTCTAAAGGGGGCGTAGCAACGAACGCCGGGTACCTGATAGTGTTTATTATATAAATATTTATTAAATATTTTAAATTTTCGTGGTTTATCGCCTTGCGTAATTCAAAACAGAAATGAACTCGGTTTCTGACAATTCCCTGAGGGACCTTAGTCACTTTTGTAGCTGATAACCAACATCTTTTTCTATTTAAAAAAAAATTGACCGCATTAAAAAAGATTATTTTATGATTTAATTGTTTTCTCCAGGAAATTTTGGTATATTGTTTTTGTTATGTTAGGCTAGTTTACGGGTTATCCATGGTATGAATTTGCCTACATTGGTGAATACTTCTGATTTTCTACTGCCGCTGAGTCTGTCACCACAACTTAAAATTCCGAGTTGCACGAAGCGTTGAGCACCAAAATACGCCAATGGGAACTGAAGTGGATCGCCGGAGTCTCCATTGCAGGTATTTGCTGGTCCATCACCCGCACAAATTTGATTACCTGTTATTGTGATTGCAAATGCATCCGAACAAGTCTCTCGCTCGAGAATATTCAAAGGAACCTCCATGGGAACACCGGAGTGGGTACTGTTCTCATTTTTGCCCCAGCCGGTTACAAGCAAATATGAATTAAATTCCACTTCTTTCTGCAGATCCGCCGTTAAGGGTAAACAGACGGGACGAATGTAAACTGTAAGACAATAATACAATATATTTAGCCTCTAAAGTGAAGCACTCGTTTTCCCAAAATTGGTATCAAACATACAACCATTGATATTGACACTCCTATTCAGTTTCAGCAGTGCTATGTCATTCTGTCCAGAATTTCGATCCCAATTTTCATGTACAATGTATAGTTTAATTCCAACATCTTGAACTGCCGGGGCACAAACCGTGTCTTCACAGTCCTCAGCACTTGATACATTATATTCGCCCAAACGTACTAAAATGCTGTTCAATTGATAAAATAGCATAAAATCAATGTTAGGAGAACCAAAATAATTGCAACTTACAGATTTTTTTCCCTGCTATGGACACAACGTGCGGCGGTTAGCACAAAACCTGCATGGGAAGCTATATTAGTAGGTGAAAGGTGGAAAAGTGTGACTCAAAATACTACATACGATCCGTGATAAGGGTTCCGCTACATTTAAATTGATAGTTATTCGTTTCGTCTCGTTTCGGATTTACTCTATATTGCAGCAATGCCATCCAGGCCCTTCCACCCATGGGAACTTCATGGCCGCTTCCTTGCCCTATAGCTTTTCCACACTTATCATTTTGCTTCATCAGCTGCTCCATGCCATCGCTATTGACTTCATCTTTGCAGCATACATACTCATTCTACTTACAAAATAGCCAAAAAATATAATTGATCATAAAAACTCACACTAAATTCATTTACTTACTTTGGTATCACTACACCTACTACTGCGCAGCAGGAACAGTTCGTCAGCGGCTAGTGAAATACCATCTGTCTTTTCAGCTCTTTCAAGTAATTGAAGTATGCTGGGGCATTCATATACGGAGATGCATTGACCCGGTTCGTCATAGACAGTGGTGCAATAGTTGGAAAGAGCTGGAAGGATATTTCATATGAGCATATTAAATGCATTAAGGTGAATGCCAACTAACCCGCATCGCTCAGGCAGAGCATTAGGCTAAAAAGTACTGAAACGATCATATCGCTTGAAAATTTCGACATTTACTGAACTCAAATTGAGCCTCTGCTCTTGGTTTATAGCGATATTGCTATACACTATATATGAGTGTGCAAACAGTACGCTTATCAGCTGAACCCGTTTAATTTCAGGAGTTTTCGACTACACAGAAAAAAAAACGGCGGAATAAATTCAATATGTTTGGATTAAAAAATTCAATCTCGACCTACAGGATATTCAGCTCAACTCAAGCTCTTAAGGCTTGGCCCAGGCCTTTAGAACTTGCAACATTCCAAATGTGATTACAATTTTACTCTGATATGACTAAGATTAAATTAATATGTTCGAAAATAGCGTATTGATATAATAAACGCCTCCCGCACAACTGGCTCACACACTTCCCGCTGCACCGCACCCGGCCACACTATCTTACTCTGTCACAGTTAATATAAGCATGCCGTCGCTTTTCGTTTTTCGAATTCCTAATTCTAACTTATATGAAGTTCATATCATTTGGGTTCTATTTTTTAAATAGGACGAAATCCAAAGCAGAAAAGAGGCAGGAAATCCTAACCGATCAAGCTTATAGAGGAGAAGATCATGGTTTACTGAATCAAAAGCCTTACTAAAGTTGGTGTAAATGATATCGGTTTGCCTTTTCTTAAGGAACTCATCATTAACCAAAGAAGTAAATTCAAGCAAATTGGTCATGGTTGACCGTGGTTGACCATGCTGGAAAGGTGATAAAATCGATTTGCAATAATGCCGCAAGGTGGAGGTAATGCCAATACTAAGCCAAGATAAATGTTGTAGCGCACAACAAAGTAGGTCAAAAGAAAAAAAACGCTGGTGCAATGGCTCCGGATTTTTCTCGGGCGCAGCTCATTAGAAATGCAAAAAATATAAAAAAAACTTGTTCAGAATTGATGAGGTTATCGCATCTGCTTCCACGATTGGGATGGGTTCAAAATCATCTGAGCTGTAAGGTCAAAATATCGAAAATTTACGTTTTTTTGCGTAATTTAGGTCCGAAAGAAAAAATGTTTGAAATCGTTCAATATATCCTACATATTTTTTCCGGAAGCAGCCCAAAAAAATACCGGAGCTGACATGCATTTGAGCTATACAGAAGCACGCGGTCCTCGAAGTAGCTCACTATGAGTTGGATCAGGGACTGCGATACGCGGCGGCTATTAAGCGCTTGAAGGACCTTTCTCCAGTTGGCCGACAGTATATTTTGCGACCCTCCTGCCCATTTCGTATCGATTTGCTGAAGGAATGATGAAGATCGGATGAACGATACTCAAGTTATGAGCGCACCGCGTTGCGCTCTCTAAGTTTCTATCTCTCTCTCTCTCTAAGATTGCCTCTCTTGACTCGTGAGAAAATGCAACTGGCTGCGCTTAACAATTGACCCCCTTATTGAACGAAGAAGTCGTGGCTTGAGTCCCAATGATAAGTCTTGTTTTCAAGATTTCAAAGCTCATCTCAAGGTTTTTCAATCTTCTTTTTATAAGATTGCAAGGTTCTTGAAAACGAGAATTTCTTGAAACGGAATGAGCACGTCGCTGCTGCATATACGAGGTGTTGTGCGTTCGGAGAGTTTTTATTTGTGTGTGTGGAGTGTGGTCGTCCCTTCCTTCCTTCCCCGCCCTGCCCGATAACCAACCTGGAGGAAAGCTCCACCTATCTATTGCTACGGTCAATTTTTCTTTTTATACCCTTGCAAAGGGTATTATAATTTTGCCCAGAAGTTTGCAACGCATAGAAATATTAATTTCCGACCCCATAAACAATATATATTCTTGATCAGGGCGACGAGCTGAGTCGATTGAGCTTTGTCCGTCCGTCTGTCTGTCTGTCCGTCTGTCTGTCCGTCTGTCTTTCTGTCCGTCTGTCTGTCCATCTGTCTGTCTGTCCGTCTGTTTCTACGCAAACTAGTCTCTCAGTTTTAAAGCTATCGAGCTGAAATTTTGCACAGAGTCTTCTTTTTACTGCACGCTGCTAATATGTCGGAACGTATCGGATCGGATGACTATATCTTATAGCTGCCATCGGTTGAAAAATGGGTCTTAGTGAGAAAAACTTTTTTGTTTTCAGTGTTAGCGTTCTTAAATTCAGTCATTATTATTATTTTATGCTTTCAAAGACATTTGCAAGTTTTGGTCAAGATCGGATGACTATATCTTATAGCTGTCATAGGAAGCATCGGTCGGAAAATGGGTCTTAGTGAGATAAACTTTTTTGTTTTCACTGTTAGCGTCCTCAAGCTCGGCTATTATTAATATTATATGCTTTCAAAGAGATTTGCAAATTTTGGTTAAAATCGGATGACTATATCATATAGCTGCCATAGGACCGATCGGTCGGAAAATGGGTCTTAGTGAAAAAAAAACTTTTGTGTTTTTAAGTAAATCGTTCTTAAGGTCGGTGATTATTAATATTAAACGCTTTCAAACTTATTTGAAAAAGTTGATCGACATCGGGTGACTATATCTTATGGTTGCCATAGGTCGAAAATGAGTCTTAGTAAAAAATAATTTTTTTTATTTTGTTTGCGTCTTTAAACTCACTGATTAATAATTCTGTATGCTTTCAAATATATTCGCAAAATTTGGTCGAAATCGGATGACTATATCTAAAGGCTGCCATAGGACCGATCGGTCGGAAAATGAGTCTTAGTGAGAATAACTTTTTTGTTTTCAATTTTATCGTTCTTAAACTCGCCGATTTTTTTATTTTGATATGTTTTCAAAAAGATTCTCGAAATTTGGTCGAAATCAGATGTTTATCAGTCGGAAAATGCATTTTAGTTAGAAAATTTTTTGATTTTTATGTAAGCGTTCTTAAACTCTGACATTTCAAAAACAGCATTTGCAAGGGTATAAAATCTTCGGCACAGACGAAGTTAGCTTGGCCTTCTCGCTTTTCTCTTAGCGAGAGAAAAATGTTCTTGAACCGAGCACATAATGTTTATAAGACAAGCCCAAATAGTTAATGTGTCCGAACAAAGTGTTCATAGCATAATGTGAACGAATGTTCATGAAAATCGAAAAAGCCAGCTTAGTAGGACTATCGTCAACAAAGATCAGAATATTTTCAATTTTTGCCACGCCTCCTCTCGCCCCCATAATTTGAAATAAACGTCATATGTCCCACAGTTTTGCAGATAGATGGTTCGTACTTTTTAGAGGTATTTAGAAACCAAGATTATTTATCGATTCGCCAAAGGATTAGTGAAATTGAATGAACAATAGTCGAGGTATAAGGAAGACAAACATTTATTTTTATACACTCAGGGAAAAATGGCATAGTAAAAACTATAGCAATCATATTTGATTTTACTATGCAATTTTTGTATTAAAATCAATTAATAAGCACTTTAATTTAACTAGAAACATATTTAATCACAAAATTTTCTTTGCGCCATTTATATGAACTATCCAGGGAATTCGAACTTGAGAATTACAAGTGGTCTCATGTTCTTAGGCAGATGGTAGATTCGATTCAATACAAGTAGTATCTCAGAAGCTTTGGTAGAGAGGATGTTTCAATTGTGTTTCAGACCAAGGGCCCCGACTTCGTATCCTCGCAGAGTAAGTAATTAGGTGTTCATCAGAGTCCAACTGGTGGTGGCTTAAATGGGGGATTCCTACAAACTAATTAAAAAAAAACAAAATTTTAATATTTTCAGATTTAAATTAAAGTATACACACTTTATATTTACGAATTCCGTATTTAACGCTGAGTCTATGGTGAAAATGCTAAAATCAAAGTGTTAATTTGAAATTTTAGAGCATTTTTCCCCCAGTGATAGGTTTTATCAAACATACTTTCATTTTGAAATATTTTGCTATTATTTGGCCTCTTTATTTGAGAGCATGGCAAAAAAAAAACGCGAGTGACTTTCAGTCTTTTCCATTTAACCTTCTTCAATATTCAGGAAGCGTTGCTTGAGGTGCAGATTTTTAATTTCGCTGACGATTGGGCACATGGCAATAAAGTGTAGAATATCTTCGACAGCTCCAAGGTTGCATAAGGTGCACTGCGTGTTTGACGTTCCCATGTGGCGCTTATAGTTCAGTGGTAACATTTCCGAGCGAGCGCGACATATTAAGCTGATATGATGCAGTGTGTTTTCATCAGGGAATCAAACCGATTCGTATTTCGGTTCCGGTTCCGGTTTGGTACGTACCGAAACCTGTGTTTCGGTAAAAGGTTCTATTTTGATTTTAACATTATTTCGGTATTCGGTTCCGTATTGGTACCTGGATTTTTATTTCGGTATGCCGGTACGTACCGGTATAAACCCGTAAAATATAAATAAAAATCGGTCATTGATTTTGCGACCATCCGATTTCTTAGCGAAGACCTAATAATTAGGCCCCGAAAATAAACGTTCTACGCTTACTTGCCCTTCCTCAAAGGAATACATACAACAATATTAGAAACTTGGTCTTATTTTCTGACCACCTTTTAACTACATATTTAATTTGAAAGCGTTTTGAAGCTTTGGAAAACTGTAATGAATCCGTCCGATTCTTGAGTATGGATCATAAGTGTGGTTTCCGCTATATTCTCTCTTCGTGGCTTAGACTGAAAACCTTCGTTCTTGTTGACTTCTTTAAATTGACCTCCCAAATATACCGTAGAGTTATGCCTGGGGTTATCTTTATACATTATCTTGTTAATGGTGAAATCGACTCATCTGAGTTGGTTGGCTAAATTAACCTCAATGTTCCTATTAGACTGACTCTAATTATATCCCCTCAACACTGAATTGTTGTATTACTTACTATGTCTTGCCTAAACCGTTTCTTGTCCTCTGTTCTGATTACAATAAACTCTACCGAGAAGTCAACTCCGAAGTTTCTCTTCCTGTTGTAAAACTGCTATTTTATCTTATTTAGCTCGTAATTTACATTACTTTATGGTTTTACTTCGCATTTTCGTGTCGCACGTTAGTGATTGCTCCTCTCGGTCTGTTGGGCGGGAGGTGGGCTGCTATTTTGCATGGAGTGCACGCTAGGTGTCGCAGGGGCCACTTGAACGTACTGCGCATTTTGTATGGAATTTAGGATGCAATATTACACAAAAGACTTTGGGTAATAGCCAGCTTTGCAGCCTAGTTGTTGCACTCCGAACCGAAACTGTACCGGTACAATATTTAGGTTCTTTTCGGTCTTTTCGGTTCCAAGAATATCGGTTCTCGGATACCGGTATAAAAAATTAGAAATATTGGTTCTGGTTCTGAGTTTTAATTGGTTCTTTTCGGTATACGGTTCCGGTTCTGGTTCCGGTTTGATTTTCTGGCTTTCATCGCTAAAATAGTTTTTATCTCCTAGGCTGAAATTTAGTTTTCTATAGCTAGTTCGGGTAGTGCTTTGCTTCGTCGGAGATATATACGAAGTCCCCGTTTTTTGGATAATCTTTATATACGAGTTTTTCCATGTGTTGTGGTCTGATAAGTTGATGGTAACATCTAGCTCAATGCCTATCCTTTCCCACTCTTGAAAAAACTGGGGCCTATTCTCAAGGAGATAACTTGTTACAATTTTTGGAAGTCGACTGTCTGGGATGCTCATCACCTTTTGAATGTAGTTGAAGTGCAATCGCAGTCCAAATACGAGCCTAGTCCTGTTTCGATGTGCAGTGCAAAGTTTAGCGTACTCCTTGGTGGTCTGAAAAGCTTTTTTAGAAAAAAGCGCCGTAGCTTTTCCACATACTCAAACGAAAAATAGCCCCATATTTGAGCGGCGTATAGCATTATGGCTTTGGAAGTTGCCGTGAAGTATTAAGTGACGTCCAGCATGAGTTGATTGACTTCATTGAGTCGGTTAGTTTTTCTCGCATGTGTTTTTTAAGCTGCATGTTCTGCTCAATTAATACTCCAAGGTACTTATAGTAAGAAACTTTCTACAGTACTTCCCCATTCAAATGTTAGTTTTCAGTTGTTGTTGTTCGCCCTCTGCCGTGGCGAATACTCAGTACTTTGGTTTTAGAGACGATAATCATCAGCCTCCACTTTTGATAGTAGCCGTGCAACGAGTTTAGCATATTTTGAAGTGCTGCGTCTGCGTACATCAGGACCTTAATTGTCTGAGCTGCAAATTTGATTCCTCTAGGAAGAAAAGTGACTATATTGTCTATATCAGGGGTGCCCATAATGAGCTTACGAGCGCGTGGAAGCCTATACAAATGCATAAAATACAACTCAAGAAAACCGAAAACCGATTTTGTTTGTGTGTGTGTGTGTGAAGCAATCGCTGACAACGCATAAGCAACATTGTTGTTGCGTTCGAGTTTGTCGTATACATAGGAGAGAGAGAAGAGAGACACATATGAAATTGTTGTTGCAGACCTTCGCTTGGAAAGAAAGAAAGGAGAGCACGTATATGAAATTGTTTTTGCTTTTTATAATCTTATGGCCGTGTGAATCGTTTGCGCGCGGGCTATTCAAATACGTGGCTTGCGGAATAGTCTTGGGCACCCCTGGTCTATATACAAAGAGAACAGTAGTGGACTCAGCAGTGTATGTACAAACTTTAGGGGAACAGAGTTGACCGACTGTTCAACCGATTTTTTGGCTTGGTTTTTTTTTTGTCACTATAGTCTGCAGCGCATTTTCCATTTCAAGCAGAAGCATAGAGAATTACCTGTATATCCATGCCACAGCTATGAGAATTTTGCATATCTGAATCAAACTGGTTCTGCATATGGTATACACCTACCTACATGAAACATATTGGGGCTCTAGTACTTATAGGTTCCTTATTCTCACTCTGTCATAGTGCTTGCAAGTGGATTTTATTTCTCAAGCATACTGTGCATGACTCTTTGTGAGCATTCTTGCACTCTACTTGCGCAAGTCTTTGGTTGTGCCAGCTAAACGCAACTGATTGTTGCGAGCCTTTTCCCAAGCAACAAGTAACTTTCAATTTGCAAGATTTAATTGTTTGAATCAATCACTTAATTGCTGACATTTCAAGCACAATAATCCTTTTATGTTACACAAATGCACAAAGGCGGCTTTCAGTTCTATAGAATTAAATTTGTATATAGACCACATGGCTAACGTGTCAGCATACATGAGCCAATTTAATGCACATTTAGAGCAACTCAACTAATGAGCTGAAACAGTCCTTTTGTTCTACATATTTGAGCTTTAATGGCTGATTTATTTTAATTACATTTTGCACTTACTAATGATTAATCTGCTGCTTCAACACGCCCATGCAAACAGCTTGGCCGCGCCCAACATTTTAGGCCCTTGCCTTTTGTCTAATTGTTATCTTCCAAAATATGTGTGTATAATTGACTCTGTGTGCGCCTCTGCTCAGGCAAGTGCAAAGTTCATTTGCTATGTAATCGATTTTCACATTAATTAAGCACTAATTACACACAGCCCACAGCCTCGGCTGATTCACACATAAAACTCACACACCGAGTCCTATTAATGAAGTCACACTAGACGAAACGAAATAAATTAAATTGGTTTTGAAAAAGTTAGGCAGGATCTACAAGAGAGCTAACTCGTATGTCTTCATTAATTAAAACAAGTATAGAGGCTCCACGAAGCTGGAATACCCTTGCAGGTTCTATGTACAGAAATCGCCAACTAAAAAGAAAAAGAAAATTTGAAATCTAGATTTAAGAATTGTGTAATTTTGACATTGAAAGCACAGACTATAGAAGCCGACTACGCACTTTTGTCGACTCAGATCAATAAAAGTTGTACATATACCACCATATTTCTCAAAATTCACTGTTCACTTTTTCTGTTTTTAAGAAGACACAAATTCCCGAGTCAATTGAGCAACATTTCATTTCACCATCCGGCCCACGCAGAGTCAACTTTGTGCTGTAAAATTCCTTACACAAAATTTGTAGCGGTTAGTTTATGCTTTTCGCCCAAAATTTACTGTCTGACATTGGAGTTGACTTTATGTAAAAAACAGGCACTAAAAGCTACAGCGCTCTCAGGCGAAAGATGCTGAGAGTTTCATGGGATGACGAAAATGTTGTTTGCTTTTAATTTGATACCAAACTATAAACTTGGCATATTCCATTTGCAAATCTATTTTACTCTTAATTACATGTGCAATATAAACAAAAAGTTGAAACTAACTTTAAACTTTGGGTGTGGCTTAAAACTAAACAAAAAATCCAACAGACACAACTTTGGTCATGTTTTGAATAGTTTAGAATTAAATTTATCTTCAGAAAGAAACAGGATTTAAATAAATATCACAAATTTTTATAATTTGAAACTTTTAGCCAGTGAAACAAGTTAGTGTATACTAATGTATAAGCTGAGCAATATTGGCATATCCTCCAAATTTATACAAACTTTGCAAAGTATGTGTGACAGCAATGAAGCAGCAGTTTGGGATGATGCAAAGCTATCCGAATGGTTTCCTACGTACTCTGGAGTTAAGCATGGATGCTTGCTATGACCTGTTCTCTTCCTAAATGATATAGTGGGATTCCTTCCGAAAGGACTCACAATAAACGGCCTGAAAATAAAAACCTTATTATACGCAGATGATATAGTGGTCTTCGCAGAAACACCCAAGGCTATGCAAGACAATATCAACGCTTTAGAGAAGTATTGCAAGGAGTGCGGGCTCAAAATTAACTGCGAAAAATCAAAGGTGCTAATTTTTAAAAAACACTGGAGAAGGCTTGCGTTTGCGGAAAAATGATAACTGGGCGACTTTGATTTGGAAATGGTAAAATCATACAAATACCTAGGAGTCTGGATTCATCACAATGCCCAATTTAACTTTCACCTACGAGAAAAACTAAAAGATGCTAAAGTAGCGATAAATAGTACTTGGAGAACGATACTAGCCAAAAAAGAGGTTCCTTCCAGCACAAAGTATAAGCTGTTTAATGCAGCAGTGAGGGCAATAATGTGTTACGGAGCACAAGTATGGGGGATACAACGATACGAAGAAGTGGAAAGTCTTCACAGATACTTTCTTAAGAAAATGTTTCGTCTACCACAATACACACCGAACAGAATGTTATATCTGGAGACCGGACTATCGTTACTTCATTTATATGCAGTTAATCTGCACTTCGATTAAATGTAAAAAGCCATAACCATGGAAGAAAGAAGGCTACCAGGATTTTGGCAGAATATATATTAAAAGAACGTCTGCAATGTTTCAGAGAGTGGGGTTGTCTAGCCGCGGATCATGGAGTTCGACTGAATCTTGAAGATAACGCGACATGTAAAACTTGGGCTAGGAACATCACAATTAAAATGGATGCTGCATAGGATGAAATATGTTGAAGAATCCCGGAGAAGCTCTGAGCGATTAATTTATGGACAGCTGCACTACGATCTGAGAGAGAATAACTATTTCTCCGATGAGTTCCCCATTGAAGGAATAAGAAGCGTTTTTATGGCCAGAGGTGAAATATTAAACTTAAATTTTATCCCGAATGTCACGAGGAGTGACACAAACTGCCCCTTCTGTAACAGGAGGGAGCTAGAAAATGTCATCCACTTTATTGGAGGTTGCCCGATTCTGCGAGAACTCCGGCTCTCAATTTTCGGAATATGTACCCTGTTTCCGCACGAAATATTAAGCATCCTCAACTTCGAGGACTGGTCAAAGCTGCAGAGTTATGTGATTTAAGCTGTAGCACGGTTCTTTAACCAAGTCGCCTAGAAAATAAACTTTTTATTTTTTAATTTTTTTGTATACCATACCATACGATACTAACTTGTAATTAATTGGATAAATTGCCTATGCAGCCACAACGTTTATATATATAATGGTCGGATATTAAGGGTTAGAGATTTTTGGGGGGTAAAAACTAATTAAAAATCATAAATGGGTATCGTTTCATAGGGTTTCGGGTGTTCCGATTTCATTTCTGGCATTATTTCTTCGTTCGAGTGGGAGGAGAACTCCTAAAATTAGTCCTGATATGGACGGTTTTTGGTACATGCTTATTTTAAGTGAAGCCTAACATTTTGGCCTAGTTTCGTTAAGATTGGTCAATATTTAGATTTAGCTCTCATACAAAATAAATAACTAAAAACAAGTGAGAAAGTCGGTCATCCCGACTATAACATACTCTGTACCAGTTCATTTCGGAAAATTAGTTGTCTTTAACTTAAAACAAGAACAAGATGTTGTCAAAATTCTTGACAACAAATGTTCCAAATGTTCCTGAAATGAGTAAAGTTGTTCTCAATCTGACAATTTTTGATGTACAGCAGCTGATCTGATAGGATTTGATCCTATGGAATTTTATGGGTAGAAAAGCAAGTGCATTTTATCCTCCATCGCTTGTGAATAAAATTCTTTCCCCATTCGAATATAAAACGTTCTTGAAAACGGAACAATATTAACTCAAATCAAGTTCTTAAAACGGAACCATATCAACTCGACTTGAGTGTTTGCGTTCTCATCAAATTTATCTTGAAGGGAAAACATTGTTCTACGCAATTAAGACAAACCGCGCATACGCTGTTTTTGTTAACGTTTGTGTGCATGAGCGCTCATGTCTTGAGTCCAATCTTCTCGGTTTTTTTTCCCTCTGCTTACTAGTTCTGAAAAAAATCGAATTATTAATAATTTCATAACATTTTTTCTTACACTGTTGTGACTTGAACTCGGGGCCCATGGACTGAACACGTTTTGAACGCCGTCTCAGCTGGCTCGGCTGTTGCGCGCGCAAATGGCAACGCGTATTAAATGTTACTTGTAATGAATCTGCCTTTAAATTCACCAATGCACATCGCATAAGTGAGACCACTTGTAATTCTCGAGTTCGAATTCCCTCATAAATAATATAAATACTGCCTTTATTGATGACCAATGTTACTATGTTGAAAATGTTACTACAATAACAACAACAAAAAATATACTCAAAAACTACGCTGGAGTTACTATTTAAATAAGTAATTTTTACCAAAAATATAGTAAACAAATCAAGAACAAACCAACGACAAGAACAAGAGTAAACCAACGAAAATTTGTTCTCTGTAGGTAAAGGATTTGACAAGAAAAGTATATCAAAACGATTCATGAATGATGATGAATGGATTAATATTGCGTCTTTTAAGGGGTTCGCCGTCAACGCAGCTTTAAAAAGCTTGAGCTCGTCAGTGTATAAGAAATTTGAACTTAGTATTTCACTGAATAAATGAGATTCCAAAAGAGGGTTACTTTTGTCAAAGCGATATTTTATACAAAATAGCTGTAACCCGTACCGTAACCCATAACCCACAATCGTAATATAACCGTAACCGGAAAAAAACGATCGGCCAAATCAGTTACCGTAACCTTAATCGTTATTTGTTTTGGTTTTAACCTCTGGTATAAACAGGGTATTAGTTAAATTGTTCATCGCTTAGTATTTCGCTGAACTAAATTGAAAATAAATAACCTGCAGCACATTTTTCCGGACAACATCGATCAAGTTGGAAGTAAAAGCGAGGCGCAACAAAAAAGTACAAAAAATAATAAATATATTAGAACTTAAACTAGCACTCGTTTTGATTAGTTTTTCATATTTTTTAGTTTTAAGTGCCTTAAGACTTTCTCTGCCAAGGATAACGAAGTCGCGCACTCTTGTAGTAGTACATCATGTGACTCTGAAAGCTGTGAGGTGATTTTGAAATTGTTTGAACTTCAATTTGATAAAACATTCTGAATTCAAGCGGCTGACCAATCACCAGTTGGCTGCAGTGGCATGCCGTTTTGCCATAAATAACTGGCAATTTCCTGTCATAAATTTTTATTTGTTCTGGAAATAGGCCTTAAACTAGAATGCTCGAATTTAATATGTAAATATTTTAGATATATTTACTTGCTGGAAAATGGGAGGAAATCTAATTTATTAGCCAGTTTCCATTGGTAACATTTCGGACATTTTAATTTTGGAATATTTTGGCTTATTCATTGACAAATGTCCGAGAAAAGTAAAAACTGAAATTTTTTACAATAAAATCAATCGATTTGTTGTGTTCGGTCCTCTTCATATGGAGCAGGATTGCGCTCCAGTTCGGCACGCTGGCAGTCTGGCTCGGATCGCCGCATGCGTGGTGGTCCTTTCGGATGCCTTCCTCTCCCCAAACACAAACAATACATTTAGAATACTTCGTGCCTATCGTCGATAGTAATAAAAAGTCCGTCAAAAATAGTTCTGGCCGATCCGGCCACAAACCGTGGTCCGCATACATATTCCTTTCATACACCTTTAGCAAACCTCACAGATTCATACTTATCCCCCCAGATACTTTCGCTCTCACACATTCACACACATACATTCATGCCTACTGCTCTGTAGTTCGCCCAATTCTCGCTCACTCTCACTCACACTTTGATACGATCGCGCTCTCACTAGTCTGATCATTGTTATGATCGGCGGCTGGCCTTGTGCCACCCCTTTCCACGCGCCTGCGTGGCCTGTGGACCAACTTTGGCCATGTGTGTTGGTCCCCTAATCTTTGTTGTCCGTCAGGTCTTGCTACGTTAAAGTCGGGATTTTTTTTATGGCTTACTTGGTACTTCATTTCATTCTGCACTTTTCTTAAGGGCATGTAATTTTATAAGCTCAGCAGCAAGCAAGCAAAACAAATTCAAATTATTAATTACAAACAACAAAAAAACATATGATTGCTTACAAGCAAAAGAATTGCATACAAGCAAACAAAAATATCTTCTGCTGTCTGAGCGCATTTGCTTCCTAATAATTATGAGCGTCTAGTATCTGCGCTAGCTCCTGAGGTGATTTAGTAGCTTCGTGTTTTTCAGTTTTTTTTTCATTATTTCATTTTTATGTATTGTTTGTGCAATTAGCCGAATATATTTAGTGCAATTGAATCATCAGACTTACCTAGGATTCCGATGTTGGCGCCAGCATCTCAAGCCGAAGATCTTTCGCTAGAGGAGGGAATAGGCATAATATAGCACAAAAATAAACATACACAACCGCTCGCGTCGCGCACTCTCAAACCAATTTCCAAACAAAAAAAAAAATAATTGCTGCAGGCTCTCTATCTATCAATCCTAACGGACCCTTACTGGGATTTTCCCCCACTTGTCTCCACGCTGCCGCTGTCGCCAAGGTTGCTCCATTATGCCGTCTCAGATTCTTAAGCTCTTTCTCGTCTTCTTCGCTTTCGTCTGCATTAATCTGGAAAGAGTGCAGCCGCTGCTTCTGATGCGCCTGGTTCCTTCCGTTGTTTCTGAGCGCAATGATTTGGGACAAGCGCTGATGTAATAGCGTACCAGGTCGTCGATCTGCAAGGCAAATTCGCACAGATCATGCACAGAGAATGAACTATTAAATACTCCATCAAGCTGTAACACTTGACTTGACTTTTGTTAGTGCAAGAATTTAAAGCACTTAGTTAACACAACCAAGTCTATTAAATATTTAGATCAAAAAACAAAAATGTAATTTCCACACTTACCTTTCACAGATTTCTTTTGACAGATTTCCGCAAAAAATTCACTTTAATCGCCAATGCTTACTCAACTCAAAGATATGTGCTTCCGGTGTGGTGGTAAGAAATTTATGCCATTGCCCCATGCCATTTGTTATGAATTTAAGAGAAAAAAAATTGCGTATACGCCGCTTGGCATACCGCAAACAGCAATGCAAATGAATCGCCGTTAGCTACTTCGACATTTTGCCCGCAAAGCAAACATTGTCGTCATCCTCACCAAAGTCAACATTCTGTTTGCTCTGCTCTTGCGCTGTGGTTGCTGTTGCTGATGTTGTTCTTTGTTTTGTTTGATATAATATTCATAAAAGAACAAAAATAAATGATTCTTTTTTTTTATATAGAATTATCAAATTGTCACAATGTTAGCGGCATTTTACATATTCTCACACAGTTCAAATGGCAGAATGGAATGTGTAAAGGATTTGGCATGAAAATATGTGAGATTATAATTTTACAATTTGCATTCCATTACATTATTCAGGGTTTGCATGCAAAGAATTTAAAATATTTTGCATTGTTTTGCAAAATATATTCTTTATTTAGTTTTTGTTTGAAACATACAACTGGCAAACAAATTGCTGCACATTAATCATACGTTTCTTAAGCATTTGGCATAACCTCGATGAGAATGAACAGATATCGATTTAATCATTAGTGGCTGTCAGCCAGTTGACTGTGCTGACTCAATGTACAATTGAAGTGAGCATTCATTCAGAGGAGACAACGTCAATTGAATTTCCATTTTTATTACACCAACACAAACAGACTGTCGTCTCCCATTACCATTTCCAGCTGCCATAATAGAGTCCGCTTCCTTGCGTTCAAACGATGGCAAAAATGTAGTGTTGATATTGATTCAGCATAATAATTTGATTGGCCATAATGGTTTGGTTTTGCCTGCCAACTGTTAAACGTTCTTTGCTGTTAGCCAGCTAATTACAAATATTTGATATATCCAATTTGGATAGTGATATGCAAATAAATTCATTTTACCTCAGGAAAGTGATTGAAGCTAAACAAGGAGTTTGTGAATAAGCTTACAATGAATTTTGAACAGGTTGTTTTAAGATATATAGGGTATTGACTAATGGTAATGGGTAACAACCAAGAGATTACGACACAACAACAGAATACATGCAAACAAAATAACTACATTTTTGATGCCCTAAGAATTGTTGTTCTAAAGTGTAAACTGTAAAGTAGAGATTGTCACTTTTGGCCCTCAAGGGACGAACACATTTTGCTTTCTACACCGACTCGAGCCGAGTGCATGCCGAGGCTTTTGCCAAGAGAGCAAGCTGATATTTAGTCACTGGCCAGCGCAGCTAGATTATGTCGCTTTTTTAGCCTACCAATCCACTCTCACTTTTAGGCATCGCTCTTCTTGACAAACGGTGCTGTAAAGTATTGAAGTGGTGAAAAATTATAATTTTGTATAATTAATCAAAGTATCGTCTAAGACTAGGACGAAATGTATCTTTGTTTTTAGAGTAAAAAGTACCTAAAGTCGGCAGGAAAGATTTTCGGAATATATTTTTGATAACATAGAACTTTTTAGCAGGCTCCAGGTCAATAAGTTATGATTTTGCTCATAACATTTCTAAAACAAGACCTGCACAACACCACAAAGGAGACTGGTTGATCGTATAGCTATTTCATGAATTTCCACAATTCAATTATCAGCGGTCCTTGCCCCATTTCAATGAGTTGGCTGACGCTACCTCATGCCAGAACTGCTACGACCGCTGGGGAATCCCAAAGGCAGGCTTGTAGCAAAAATCCGACAGCAGTAGCTATCGCCAAGACACAGAAGCTTTGTATGTGTGTTGTACATGCCCCGTATCGGCCCTTTTCATAACTTATTGACCTAAAGCCTGCTCAAAAGTTATATGATTGATAATCCGAAGGTCACTAAAACAGTCAAAACAGCTTTGATAATTTCATTTTTATACAATAACTTCTTTCTTATAATGGTTTTTTGCGACCTGTTTTTGATTTAGTCACGGTTTTGGTTTGTGCTGGCTCAAAGGTCAGGATTGATTATAATTTAATACAAATCAATACCATTTTTAAGCAGAGATAACTCACAACATTTGGGAATAGCAATGGTAAGTCTGGACAGGCTGTTTCGGAATTTACCACAATTCACTCATCAGCAGAGGTTGTTGCTTTTTACACTTCAAGCCCTAGTCAAACTCTCTATTTAAGCGGTCGACTTGGCCGAATAAAGACTTGACAAAAAACTTACCTCATAACCCACAGCATAATTTCAGGCTGAATTTCACAAACAGAAATCTCAGGCTGAAATTTGTAAAAAGTTTAATTCTCAAGTCTTTATTCGCTTAAATAGAGAGTTTGACTAGGGCTTAAAGTGTAAAAAGCAACAACGTCTGCTGATGGGTGAAGTGTGGTGGTCCAGACTTACTTCCTTCTATTTGGAACATTTATAGAGCGAAGCTTTTTTACGGACATTCGACTGGGGGATTAAAGCTTGAAAATTTTTGTCTTTGCTAAGTCCGTCGCTTTTGCCATTTGCTGCAGCAGCAGGTGGGTTGTGTGTGTTCTGCGTTCTGAGTACCGAGTACTGAGTATCGAGTTCTCTGTATCGATTTCTGAGTATCGAGTACTGAGTATTGATTACTGAGTATCAATTACTGAGTATCCAGTTCTGGGCATCGAGATAAGAGCATCGAGTACTGAGTTTTTATTACTGAATAACGAGTTTTGGGCATCGAGCTCTAAGTATCGAGTACTGAGTATCTAGTATCAAGTATATAGTAATGTAATGTAATAGGAATGTAATGTGAATCCAGTATTGACTATCGATTACTGAGTATCGAGCTATGAATCAAGAACTGACTATCGATGACTGAGTATCAAGTACTGAGTACTGAGTATCGAGTACTGAGTATCGAGCTTCGCTTGTACCAGGCGTCCCAAGACACACAATATTGCTTTTATGAGTGGAGTTTTTTTTATTACTCGTAAACTATTCTCCAGCCATCGTTTGCAGGACTTTTTGTTTGTTGGTTTCACTCATCGCCGAGGATGCCTCTGCAGGTAGTGGGCATATGTGCAATATGTCCTCAAATCTGTTTCACACTTGCCCACATCAATCATCTATATCGATTCATCATCCAACCGTTTTAGGTTTTAATTTCACAAATTGTTTCTGGCATTATTAAAAAGAAGAATCTTTCGAATGCGGAGAAGTCTGACAATTATGTCAGTACCGGTGTCCCCCTTCTCAAATTTCCCCCTGGACTCATTAACGACATCCCCTGGCATTTTGTCGTCGACTGCATACTCAAATGATCCCCAAGGTATAACTTTATCGCACACATTTCTACATATATTAAAGGCAGAGTACATACATACATTTATACACGCGTTGTATGTACAAAGTTTTTTTATGCCTTCCAGCTTTGTCATTACGGGCGTAGAGAGCCAAAGACAGGACACAATAAGTTATATGAGCTGGGTCTTTTTTTTTTATTGTCTCTCCTGTTGTTTGAGCAACATAATAAGAACTTTTCGTGAAATTTCAATTTTCGTTGTGTTTCTGCAAACTCATAAATCAAAATGTCTGGCCAAACAAAAGCCCCAAAAATGCCCAAAATGTCTTAACAAAATCGGCCAAAATGGCTTTTCAGGAGGGGAGCATCAATTAAAGCGATTGATTTAATCAAATATTGCCTGCAATATGGTAGACCAGAACCAATCTGTTGCAAGGCCAAAGTCAATAAAACGTACTGGCACAAAGTGCAGTGGTCGGATACGGCAGCAAAACAAATATCCAGACAATTTGGGAGATTACTTGCGGATGCGAAAAACATCAATCTTTAAATGTCACTGAGCCGCACAAACACACACACACACATACACACAATAGAAGAGAGAAGCACACACACTCAGTGTGCTCCACTTATCCACCGAGTGGGGCTGTGGGTGGGGCGGCAGGCTTCATAAATCCATGTCAGCCGACAGCTCTTTAAAAAGTCGTTTAGCCAGCAAATAAATTTGATACACTGTAAATTTGATAAATGTTTGCGTATCAAATACAAAAATACAAAACTTCAATTTAAATTTCAATTGCGGAATATGACACCAAAATTAGTAAGCTAAATAAATCTTAGAGGGGTGGACTTATTTGCTTAGATGAACACGACTAGAATACTTATGGAATCGAATGGAATTACAAGCAGGAATGATTTACAAAACAATGTTAAGCAGTTAGGATGGCTGTCTTTTGTGGCATGAAGACGGGCTTAGATGAAGATATATGCCAGAGAGTAAAAAAGGCTTATAGAGTCAAGTCAACAACCTAATGGAAAAAGGCCTAGAAGTTGTTGCATCGACTTTATAACCGGGCCACACTGAGGAAAAAAAAACGTATCTAAAAATTAGATTGAATAAAGCTTGCAGTCTGGAAAAAAAAAGATTGATATACCTTGTGTAAACCACAGTACATTAATAATACGGTCTCTGTCCATTTATATACACACGTCCGTCTCGGTCAGCGTCCAACTCCTACTACTCCTCAATCCACTAACGCCTCCTTCTATGTTAGCATCATGCATCCAGTGTGACCATCCTCTCAACCATTAGCACTAGTTCGGTATTGTTATTAGAGTGCTTCAGACAAGTACATCCAGAGGCCCAAAGCCAGTTCATTACATTAATATGTGTACACTTGAACTGAGACTAAAAATCTCAAAATCAGGATTTATTATCTTTCAACTTGTAGTATCAGAACAAATGGAAAAATTCGATTTTGGCCAATGCTTAAGTTCCTATAATCAAAGGTTATACAATGAATCGTACTATTGATTTATTTTGGAGAATGTTAAAATACCAAAAAAACCAACAAGTTTTTCTCACTGAGACTCATTTTCCGACCGATCGGTCATTTGGCAGCCTCAAAATATAGTCATCCGATTTCGAACAAAATTTTGCGAATATATTTGAGAGTATATAGAATAAGTAATCAGTGAGTTTAACGACGCTAACATTAAAAACAACAAAAATTTCTTGCTAAGACCCATTTTCGACCAATCGGTCCTATGGCAATCATAAGATATAGTCACCCGATGTCGATCAACTTTTTTAAATTAGTTTGAAAGCGTTTAATATTAAGAAGCACCGACCTTAAGAACGATTTACCTGAAAACAAAAATGTTTTTTCACTAAGACCCATTTTCCGACCGATCGGTCCTATGGCAGCTATAAGAAAAAGTCATCCGATTTTGACGAAAATTTGCAAATCTCTTTGAAAGCATTAAAATTGGACTAGTTTGAGGACGCTAACATTGAAAACAAAAAAGTTTTTCCAACTAAGACCCATTTTTCGACTGATGCTTCCTATGGCAGCTATAAGACATAGTCATCCGATCCGGTCGGTTCCGACATATTAGCAGCGTACAGTAAAAAGAAGAGTCTGTGCAAATTTCAGCTCTTTCTAAACTTTAAGGCTGCTTTTGATACGGTCAATAGACGAAGCCTCTTCTACAAACTGAGCAACCAAGGTATATCCTCCAAAATTCTCAACGCATTACAGAATCTATATGCCGACAACATTGCAACCGTGTGGGATAGATCAAAATTATCGGACTGGTTTGAAACGAATACTGGAGTTAAGCAAGGCTGTCTTATAAGTCCACTACTTTCTCGCTATATATCGATGATATTGCAGAAATCCTACCAGGCGGTGTTACCTTTGGCGGCCAAACCGCCAGAACGTTGATGTACGCTGACGATATGTGCATCCTAGCGGAAAGCTCGGAAATGAAGCAAAATATGCTAAATCATCTAGGAAGCTATTGTGAGCAGTGGGGTCTGCAAATAAATACTGAAAAATCGAAGGAGCACGAAGAAGCAGACTAAGAGATGGGGAGTGTCTGCAAATAAATGGAAGAACGCTAGAGAATTTGCGGTCCTACAAATATTTAGGCGTCAGAGTGTCCGATAAATGAATTTCTTAGATCATATAAAAGGGAAACTTGGAGAAGCAAAAATTGCTATAAACGCTACATGGAGGACATTGCTGAGTAGAGACAACTAGGAACAAACTGCATTAGCAATATTTTTAAGGCGAGGTGCGAAATGATTGCATCAAACTTTAGGCCACACAGAAGGGACTTGGATGAAACCTGCAGCCTTTGTAATATGCGTGAGACGGAAAATGTGGAACACTTTATCGGCACATGTCCCATCCTTTGAGAGGTGCGATATCTCCACTTCCGTAGCATCACTTTAAACGAGTTTGAACTCCAAAGCATTTTAAACGGAGAAAATTGGCGCATCCTATCAGCATTTTTAGCAGAAGCCACCAAATATCGGCGACAAATTATAAACGAAGATTTTTAAGTTTTTTTTTTTTTATACCCTTGCAAAGGGTATTATAATTTTGCCCAGAAGTTTGCAACGCATAGAAATATTCATTTCCGACCCCATAAACTATATATATTCTTGATCAGGGCGACGAGCTGAGTCGATTGAGCTTTGTCCATCCGTCTGTCTGTCCGTCTGTCTGTCCGTCTGTCTGTCCGTCTGTCTGTCCGTCTGTTTCTACGCAAACTAGTCTCTCAGTTTTAAATCTATCGAGCTGAAATTTTGCACAGAGTCTTCTTTTTACTGCACGCTGCTAATATGTCGGAACCGACCGGATCGGATCACTATATCTTATAGCTGCCATAGGAACCATAGGTCGAAAAATGGGTTTTAGTGAGAAAAACTTTTTTGTTTTCAATGTTAACGTGATTAAACTCGGTCATTAATAATATTATATGCTTTCAAACAGATTTGCAAATTTTGGTCAAAATCGGATGACTATATCTTATAGCTGCCATAGGAACCATAGGTCGGAAAATGGGTTTTAGTGAGAAAAACTTTTTTGTTTTCAATGTTAACGTGATTAAACTCGGTCATTAATAATATTATATGCTTTCAAACAGTTTTAAAAATTTTGGTCTAAATCGGTTGACTATATCTTATAGCTGCCATAGGACCGATCGGTCGGAAAATGGGTCTTAGTGAAAAAAAACTTTTTTGTTTTTAAGTAAATCGTTCTTAAGGTCGGTGATTATCAATATTAAACGCTTTCAAACTAATTTGAAAAAGTTGATCGACATCGGGTGACTATATCTTATGGTTGCCATAGGACCGATCGGTCGAACATGAGTCTTGGTAAAAAAATTTTTTGTTTAGTTTTGTTAGCGTCCTTAAACTCGCTGATGACTTATTTTATATGCTTTCAAATAGATTCACAAAATCGGGCCGAAATCGGATGACTATATCTTAAGGCTGCCATAGGGCCGATCGGTCGGAAATTGAGTCTTAGTGAGAAAAACTTTTTTCAGACGTTTTTCTGTCGGAAAATAGGTTTTAGTTACAAAATTTTTTGATTTTTATGTAAGCGTTCTTAAACTGTGACTGTTGCATTTGCAAGGGTATAAAAACTTCGACACAGACGAAGTTAGCTTGGCCTTCTCGTTTTATTTTATTTTGTTCTATTTTGTTTTCTTTTTTTTCTAAAACAGTCTGTAGAGCCGTCTTCATTGACGGAAGATCCACTATCTCGTGACGAACGGGGGAGGTGGTTGGAGTAGTCAAATGAAAGGCGACTCTCAGACGTACCTATATTTATAATTGTTTAAATAATACTACATAGCATCAACTGACGGTTTTAAATAAACCATTGTTGTATAACACTTACAGTTTTTATTATTGTATTGACAGCTATAATCTGTAATCACTATTTTTAAATTAGTTTTAATTTCTTTTAATTAAAAGAAATTTTATCTTTTCTTTTTTTTTTGTTTCTTTTTTTATCGTTATGTTGTTTGCACAGACATTGTCTACAGTGATCTTCATCGTAAGTTTTCTTATTTTCTGACCAATGATTTGGTTAGAAACTGAGAATTTTGCCTTAAGTTAGAGCTTATGTCAACTTAAAATGCATTAAAACATTCTCTTTCTTATTCCTTTAAGGGCAAAACAAACAAAACAATTCGAAGAAGCGAGGCTTCTTCAATATTTAATCCAATATTGAATTTCAACCGTACTCACACACATTGCAAATATCTTTCGACACACACATCCTTCTCATAAAAATAATCAGCACTCATAACCGTCCCATCTGTGTGAATTCTCTGACCTTTAAGCGAAGTGAGACCAAAAAGGCAGCTGGCCACGCTTCGTCAGTTCCATACAAAAGCACACAAAGCAGCACAAACACATACAAGTGCAAACATTTGCACACGTTAATGACTCGCTTGATGGCCTCAGCTGGTCTCAGACACGTCCATTGTGGAGCCACACGAGCCACAATAAGACAGTCAGCTGGTTAGCTAACCATTCAGGCAGACACCAATTGGTAGCCGAGGGATAGCAACAGGAGCCATCGCCGAAGTGAGGGATGGGGACTTTGGAGGCTGGGTGAAATTTTGCATAACATTGACCTCATTCAGTTAATGACGTCCAAACCTTGGGTGGCAATTTATGGAAAAGCATCTGCAGGCAGACCGCACCAATAGACAACACAAACACAGCGACACGTAATTTTCTTTGTGGCTGCTCTCATAATTATGCTAATGTGGTTGCTTGCCAACAACTGAAATGAGCAAAAGCAAATATAGCCACAAATCAATGAGGATGCGGACCACGAGGACACTACGTTTGCTTCCATTGATGTGTACACTGGGCGAAAATGAATATAAAGTTTCAAATATGCAGATTCTATCTCGCTAAAGGTCATTAAATAGAGTTGCAAGTCCAAGTGGATTTAAGTTGAGCTAATAAACTACTCATTTGTTTAGTTCTTAGTACCGAGGTTCGATTTTCGAAATGAAAGCCTTCTCGAACCAGAACAACCCAAAAAATACATCGTTTTTATTTCATAAAAATGATTATTGGAATGGCCTGTGCTCATTTCAGAATTTGATCGTTCGGAATTGAAAACCGTTCCGATTCCAAAGAATCGATTTTAGAATTCAGCTGAAATGGCAGTCGAATGGAGGAAAATTTCAAGATAAAAGGCGAATAAAACAATCAGTTTTTGGAAGTGGGAGCATATATCAATTTTGAATCCCCATGATTTTATTAGAGTCGAAAACGGGAACCGGCTTGATTATGTCATTTGAAAAATGTGAGATGCGAATGAAGATTTGGCATGAGGTCGATTACGTTTGTTAGTCGGGAAGGAGTATGTTAAGTAGGCCTGCAAACCCAAACACCTCTTGCGGAGGTCCAGCTCTCGGGTTCGAACGGTTATGGCGGTTATGGTTTGAATCTTGGTTCGGCTCCCTTTTTTCCTAATTTAAATAGAAAACCAATTAATTAAATTAACATACAAAATAATGCTCGGAATTTCATCATATTTGGAAAATCCTATTGAACTAAGACTTGAGTCGATGACCATTACTCAGATAATAGCACTTCCGTGAGCGCCAACATTGCCGGAAATTATTTCCAGATCCTCCTCTTCTGATAGTGATGAACATGATGAAGATGCTTAGCTTCTTTGTTCAACATCTAAATTCTTTTGCAAGCAAATCGATTAAAATTTAATACTGCTATTAATGCTATCCAAAAGATATAGGTACACATAGCATATTAAGCTTGTGCAAAAGTATGAAACAGGAAGAAGGAATCATTTCCGGCTCTATAAAGTATATATCGCTCACTTACTTCAAGACTGGCATAACTCAAAAAAACACGATGTTTGAGTTAATGATGCAGAAATATTCCTTTTATGAAATTCTATTTTGTGAAAAATTTTTATATTGTCATTTCTTATACTCTCCTTGTGAGATAATGATAAGCCGATATTTCATTTCACATATTCCAGTTTTTATACCCTTGCAAAGGGTATTATAATTTTGCCCAGAAGTTTGCAACGCATAGAAATATTCATTTCCGACCCCATAAACTATATATATTCTTGATCAGGGCGACGAGCCGAGTCGATTGAGCTTTGTCCGTCCGTCTGTCTGTCTGTCTGTCTGTCCGTCTGTCTGTCCGTCTGTCTGTCCGTCTGTCTGTCCGTCTGTCTGTCCGTCTGTCTGTCCGTCTGTTTCTACGCAAACTAGGCTCTCAGTTTTAAATCTATCGAGCTGAAATTTTGCACAGAGTCTTCTTTTTACTGCACGCTGCTAATATGTCGGAACCGACCGGATCGGATGACTATATCTTATAGCTGCCATAGGAACCATCGGTCAAAAAATGGGTCTTAGTGAGAAAAACTTTTTTGTTTTCAATGTTAGCGGCCTTAAACTCGGCCATTGCTAATATTATATGCTTTCAAACAGATTTGCAAATTTTGCTCAAGATCGGATGACTATATCTTATAGCTGTCATAGGAACCATCGGTCGGAAAATGGGTCTAAGTAAAAAAAACTTTTTTGTTTTCAATGCTAGCGTCATAAAACTCGGCCATTATTAATATTATATGTATTCAAACAGATTTGCAAATTTTGGTCAAAATCGGATGACTATAACTCATAGCTGCCATAGGACCGATCGGTCGGAAAATGGGTCTTAATAAAAAAAACTTTTTTGTTTTCAAGTAAATCGTTCTTAAAGTCGGTGATTCTTAATACTAACCCCTTTCAAACTAATTTGAAAAAGTTGATCGACATCGGGTGACTATATCTTATGGTTGCCATAGGACCGATCGGTCGGAAAATGAGTCTTAGTGAGAAAATCTTTTCTGTTTTCAATTTTATCTTTCTTAATCTCCGCGATTGTTAATTTGATATGTTTTCAAAAAGATTCGCAAAATTTGGTCGAAGTCAGATGTGTATCTGTCGGAAAATGGGTTTTAGTTAAAATTTTTTTACATTTTTATGTAAGCGTTCTTAAACTCTGACATTTCAAAAACAGCATTTGCAAGGGTATAAAAACTTCGGCACAGACGAAGTTAGCTTGGCCTTCTCGTTTTTCCTAACAAGAGCGGCACATCTCAGTTGTACTGCAGACGTTATCGTGTAAAGATCGTTTGCCTTTCATGAACAGCTTCATATTTTGTGTTGTGAAATTATTCCTGAAGAGGTAATGGTATTTTAACTCTAACAAACACATTATTCAAGCGGTTGCACAATTGTTCCTTAGCGAAAACAACGGCAACTTGGAACACTGTTAGCAGATCCACAGTAGCAGCACAAGATGGAACAGTTTTCATGACAGTATTCAAAGAATTTTGGAACTATAAATCAATTTAAAAAGTGTTTGTACAACCTTAAGAAATCATTATTTCCAAATACAGAAATTAATTTTTTGCATGATTTGAACAATGTTACTGACATGTTTGCTAAGGTTATTGATCTTTCATTTCATTTATTTAGAGCCGAGACCAGTGCTACAAGTGATACTTATTTTTAACGCACTAGTCACAACTTTGCAGGGCAAATCCCGTTGTAATTAGGGCTGCAAACCCAACAAATTTTTCGGAACCTCCGGTTTTCAAGTTTGAACCAAAATTTACCAACGGTTAAGGTTCGGAAATTTGAGGTTCGAGGTTTTTGGGCTTTGGTTTTGGTTCGAACCTTGGTTCGTTGCACGATTTACCCAATATATATAAAATTGCAATACCATAGGTATACACCTGACGCGTAAATACATTTTAAGACTGAAAAACGTCGATTATAATTGAATTCCTTCATTGCTAGTGTATAAATCTTCAGTCCGCCCTCTAAAAAATTCGGACATTTATGCCAGTTATCGAGCAGTCTAGATGACTGACACAATCGGCAGAAAATATTATCATTTATTGTCATTCAGATGAATCACGAGTACATCGCACGCTTCAAAATACATATACTATGTATATACATGTGTATGTATGCCGCAAATGGACGGCCAGCATCGATTGGTGTTTAATCGCCACACTTGGAACTTATTTTCACAATGATTTGTTCAAATATGCCTTTGTCTTCTTTTGAAGGTGCCGATTTAAATTTGCTGCATGCCCGTCAGTTATATTTAGTTTGCATTCTTGACATTCTGATCAGTGCTTACATAGTATGTAAATTTCGTAAATATTAAATTTGTCGTGATTGCTTCGCACCTTCTCAGTCCAAACTTCTCAATACACATAATACATAAAGTATATTATGTTTGTGCAAAAGTATGTAACAGGGAGAAGGAATCATTTCCGACCCTATAAAGTATATATATTCTTGATCAGCATCAACAGTCGAGTCGATATAGTCACGTCCGTCTGTCTGTCTGTCCGTCCGTCCGTAAGAACGATGAGATCTCAGAGATGGTAAGAGATAGAGGTTTGACATTTATGGGACATATAAGTAAGTATAAGTAATAAGTACAAGTTTATTTTCGAAAAAAACGTCATATCTCCTACAGTTTTGATGATAGATGGTTCGTACCCTCTAGAGATATCTAGTTCTCAAAATTATTTATCGATTTGTTGAAGGAATGATAAAGATCGGATGAACGATACTCAAGTTATGAGCAAAAAACGGTCAGTTAACACCCATCACCCACCCCACCCATAACCTAAGCATTGCGTTCAGCAGAAGCAATCTTAGTGAGAGAGAGAGAGAGAGAGAGAGAGAGAGATAGATAGAGACTTAGAGAACGCACTGCGTTGTGCGTTGTGTGTTAACTGGCCGTTTGACTCGTGACCAAATGCGAGCTGCAACATTAAGGGTGCAGAGTATGTTATAGTCGGGCTTGACCGACTTTCTTTCTTGTTTCTGTTCTGACTTGTGTGTTTACTGTCTCTTTCAGTTTCGACTCCTCTTTGCGCCCAATTTTTGGCGCGTGGCTAGTGTTGCCAATTTAGCTATTTTTCTCACCAAATATCGACTGTTAAAAATGCTGAAACTTAACAGAGAGTAATTTAAAATAGCTAAACAATGTCAAATAACACTAGTTTACAAAAAAAAAAAAAATTAATGACCCATTTCTACTGAAACTATTTTTAAGTGTAGTTGGGATTGGTGATCTCAGAAATCAATTTCAAAAATTTTTTCATGGCAACATTTTTTAAATATGAATTTTTTTTCATTTTTGTCGGTAGGTGCACGTACATTTTATGTAATATCTCAATTCATAATCGTCAGATGGTGACAAGCAAGATATGAATCGAAAGGTAATTAAATTGTCAATTATCGCGTAAAGCTTTATTTTCAGATCGGATTAGAAGTTTAAATACAATGACCAAAAATATTTAAAAAAAATCGATTTTTTGCTTAAAAATGTAAGAAATTTCATTTTTAATCGCCTAGGAAAAATATAAAAAAATCCAAAAAATTT
>JBAMBO010003507.1:0-164189 GCA_037044535.1 Lordiphosa magnipectinata
AAAAATTAAGTCACTAGGTTTAGTGCTTTTTGAGAGAAATGCAATTAGCTTTTCCCTTTAAGGCACTTTTTTTTTATTTTTTCAAAAGTTGAAAAATATTCCAACATTGAAAAGATCTTAAATCTACCAATAAAAAAATTGTAAAATTATTTAATAAACGTAATTAAATAGCTTGATCAATTCCTAGTTAAAGTGTATCAATAGTTTTGCTAAATTCAACAACTCGAAATTTGATTTTCGCAAGAAGATTTTGGCAAACGAGCCACCAAATCATGGAATTGGGCTGTGCCATCATTTTGGCTCTCAAGTGAAACGCGACGCTAGATATTTTGGCTCTCAATTATATTTCATACAAAATTTTTTGCTTTGGAGACGTTTTTAGGGGTACGTTACTCCAGTGCGGGTTTCGTAATTTTCTTGGGCTGATTTGTGGCCTTAGCTTATAGTTTCCTTTTTCCCCTGCATTGTCGATTAATGATATCAAAATACTGAGTTGCACAAATTTCGTAAGGGCATCAGCTGTTCATTCAATCCACACCGCTATCGATACGTCAACTATCGTAGGCCAACTGTGTATTTATTTAAAATACAGTAAATAAATTCAGCCTCGGCTAAATTCCGACACTTTTTTTTTTTTGATATGGAATTTTTATTTTATTTTTTCCGCGCTTCTCCGAACAGGCCTTACTTTACTTTAAATCAAGCGCTCTTCAAATGTGAATGGTGAATGCTTTATTTTTGTAGTTATGGTGTAGCGTGAGCGGAGAGAATGAAAGGCAGGATGAGTTGAATTTGCTGCATGCAAACGAAATTGCGATGCTAACACATTGATCTATAAAGAACTAGTGCAAAATCAACACAAGTAAAACTGTTTTGTGTTGATTGCTATAATACAAGCACTCTCTTACAAGGCTGTTGAAATGAGTAATGGACATTATCAAAGTAGAGCACTCCTGCAATTATTTTATGTAAGAAAAAACAAACAAACAACAATTTCAGTTTTGATTGTATTCCAAAACAATTTCCGCCTGTTGTATATTTTATAATTATTTAATGTTTCGGCAGAAAAAGTTGTGCTGATTCTTAAAGCATATTTCAAAGTTAATAAAAGAGTTTGCACACAAATTCTCAAGTTTTGCTTAACACCAATCACTGAATTATAATTTAAACATAGTTTCCGCTTACTGTTCATCTCTGGCTTCCCCTACTGGCCTGAGTCCTGAGTACGAAACTAATTTGTGAAATTGTTTCTAGCTTCTGCCATAGCTGCCGGCAGTCCTTTGCCTTGGGCTTGGGCGCAATGAATCTAATAAAGAAATTACGCCAGACAGCAAAAAGCTGGCCAGGATGTCGCGTCGCGTCGCCTACAATATATAAAAATCACAGCAACAGCAAAGCTCAGCACATTTCTCACTATGGTTGTTGTTGGCTGATGTCGCCAATTGTTTGGCATTGGTTGTAATGAGGCGAATATAAAGTGCGTGTGATAGCCCGAAATTGTTGTTTGCTTTTAGACGTCGCATGAATAATTTAAAATCCGAAAAAAAATTCAAACGATTTGCAACGTGCGATGTCCAACGACTGTTAATACACTTAGGCGACTGCGTGAAATTTGTGTGTAAGGACATTGTAGTCTGCTAATAGCTGAAACAAATAATGGGGCTTTCGATGCTCCAATTTAGCTGAGTTGGGGTAGGGTGCAAGCGAAAAAGCAGCCAACACACGTGCCATTATTGCTGCCACAATAAATAAAAGACGTATGGAAAGAAATGAATCACTCAGAGAAATGGGGGAAATGTCTATTGAATTTATGGAGTTGTGTTCTAAGTATTAATTGTTTTTGTTTTTTTTTCCATTAACGTAACTTAAAGTTCTCAGTTTAAGTTTCTTTTCTATACAATTCTTATATGGTGGCTATTTAGCTATCACATGGTTGTATCCCTGTCCCTGTTCTTTGAATGAAAATAGTAAATATCTGTGCTATCAGTTAATGTAAGCAATTTGAAAATTTTGTGATGCTTTTGAGCCAGCCAAGAACACAACACGCACACTTTGTTGTTTTGTTTTTCATTGTGGAACTTTAATTACAAAACATTTTGAAAAGTTTTCCATAAATTTCTCACACTTAACGAAAACAACAAAGCAGCAAAAACACAAAACTCAAGTAAAAGTGAAAAGCAAAAGTGCATAATTTGGTGTTGTTGTTGTAGTTGTAGTAAGTGCAGTTGTGTACAGCAAACTTCTTGCTGTCACAGCCATAACAGCAACAACAAGAACAAGAACAACAATTGCCGCGCCATCAATAAAACGAAAATTGCAGGAAAATGGCGCACGAGATGGCGGCCGCAGCTGCATCGCTTTTCATGCAGTGAAAACAATCGAAATTATAGCAAACAAGCGCGTAAACTTTTCACTTTCGCGTGTGTGTGTGTGTGTGTGTTTGTGTGTTTTTATTGCCCCTACAGTTGTTGCTGTGGCGCTGGCTGCGGCTGCTGCGCTGGTTGATGGCATTTAAATCCCTGACAAAAAGCGCCGCCAACTGCCAACCTAATGCCATTGCAGACACAAACACACAGACACAAAACGGTAATCGCCCTTGTTTGCCTCTGTGTGTGTGTGTGTGTGTGTGTGTGCACATTTCTTTTATTTTGCCACACCATTTTTTTATTGTTCACGAGTGTACGGACAGAATGCACTCATTTGCGTGTGCACCGCACAAAAGTGTGTCAACAGATATTTCGATTCAACAAAAAAATAACCAGTCCGCAATTAGAGAATCAAAAGTCCAACGCCAGAAACCCTTTTTTCGAGTAGCTAACAATATAACAAATGGAGGGAAACTTGTTGGGCTGTCAAAATTTAATGGTAATTATTACCCCAGGTACCACACACTCAGCTTATTTGCTAGTTAATTAGTTCGGGGTGCAAGTTCTCATTTTCCTTTTATTTTTATACACACATTGTTTGTGTTGTACTTGAAATGTAATTATTATCATTACATCAGTTCACAAGCATAAAAATAACAACACAAAGCGGTGTGTAGACAATGTCATCCAAACGTGAGTACAGGCACAGCAATTAGGAAAGTACATGAAAAGTCTTGGTTGCGCATGAACAAATCTCGTTGTAAGTGAAATAAATAATTTATTTATTTTGTTTTTTATTTTAAAAATTATTTAAATAAAACCGTCTTTAACAATATTCACATTAAACACTCATCATATTTGGACTGACTGAATTAAGAAATCTACTGCCAGATGAGTACACTTTACTGTATAAATTACGTCGCTTGGGTCCTTGATATGTTCCTTAAAACTATTTGATCTGGTTCCAGCTGGTGCGGAACTGTTCTTTTAAGTTCATAGGGAAATGGCTCTGAACCAGTTTTGAGATTCTTTAAACGGTTTCGGAATCAGCCTTTAACCGGAAAGTATCTAACGCCCTCTTATCACTCAACACACATAATTGTGAGTTCATAGCTTAATTACTTTCTAAGTTATGGCTTTGAACCGGTTTTAATAACTTTCGAACCGGTTCATGAACATACTGAGCCAAATTCATTTCATTCCATTCCTCAATTCGAAATCCTATGACTACGTTTTTCAACTTCTTTTTAAATGCGAAAAGCACAAACCTTACAATTTGCGGGCCAGCGTAACTGAGAACTAAGCAATAGCAGCTATGGCCTTAAGCTTATTGTGTACATTTGTAATGTGAAATATTTTTGTGTAGTGGGTATAAAGATGTAGGGGGTATGCATATTGGATCTTATATCAGATATTTTTTTTAAATTTTTGCTTAAAATTATATTAGGTGGTAGTTGTTTGTGGCTTTGAGGAATTCAATTGTTTGTTGGATATTTCTAAATGATGTTATTTCATTCATTGACGGTTTAAGAAATTTGGTTCTATTTTGCTGAAGCATGGGATAATCAATTAATATGTGTGTTATTGTCAGATTTGTGTTGCAGTTGGAGCAAATGGGTGGTGGGGTGTTATTTAGGAGATAGCTATGGGTTAGGTTGGTGTGTCCGAGTCTTATTCTCGTAAACTTTATTGCGTCAGTTCGAGAAATGTTTTTTGTGTAATGTTGTAAGGTGTTGTATACACTCAGAGAAAAAATAGAGAATTTCGCTCTTGAATCAAGAGCATTCGTTCTCAAAAGTACGGTGAGAGTGAAAATTCTTGATCCAAGAGCGAAATTCTTGATTCAAGAGTGAATTTTTATCCCGACATTCCTGATTCAAGAGTTTCAGCTCTTGATCCAAGTATGAATAATTATTGATTCAAGAGTTTCAGTACTTGATCCAAGAACGAATAATTCTCAAAATAAAAAAAATTCAAAAGAATATTTGGGGTGGGGGGTGTGGTGGGTAGAGACACTACCGACCCGACCCGACCGACGTTGTCCGTCTCCCTCCCCCCCTCCTCCTCACTCACCATTATCAACCAATCCAACCCCAACCACCACCCACCAAACTTTGTTTTAAACTGTGATTGATTTTGAGATAACCCCACATAGATTTTTTTTTTACTTACTTTTCTGGGACTTGAACACGGTACCTTGAAAGACTGAAACATACACAGGCGACGGGCAGTTTAACGAGCTCAGCTAACCTTCGTAAGGTAAAAGACGCGACGGAATCACACTTATAAATAAACGCAGTTGCCTTTATAACACAACAACAAACTGCGCATGCGCTCTCACTCTCTGCGCTCTCATTCTCTCAACGACCAACTGCGCATGCGCCCTCACTCTCTGCGAGAGCGACTCCAACGCTACTCTCTCAAAGTTAAGTTGCCCTCACCCCCCTTGCCTATAAAAAACAAAATTGAGAACGTTTAGAACGAATTTATCTCGATTCCAAGAGCGAAATTCTTGAAAATTCAAGAGCGACTAATTTTTTTTTCAAGAGCGTTCGTACTCAAATTATTCGTTCTAGTTTTTTCTTAGTGTACGACATCTTTATATTTTTTAGTATTTTGTTTGATGTGTTTTAAAATATCATATGAGTTGTAGTTGGTTTCAGTGATGAAGGGGAAGTTGTGTGTTTTTTTTTGCTATTTCGTCTGCTACCTCGTTTCCTGTTATTCCGCAGTGTCCGGGGACCCATAGCAGTGACAGTTTACTGTTTTTGTTTGTTGGCTTAATTGCATGCTGTAAGGATAGCTGATATTTCAGCTGTAAAAATTTAGGAGTATTGTGGTAGTAACTGGTAATCAATTGTCTTGTTTTCAGTGGTTACACTGTACGACACTCCGTCAGATGACTTGGATCCATCAGTGTATAAAAATGTTATGTCCTTCCTGAGTTTCTGAGTTCATTGAATTTTTGTTGGTAGACTATGGGAGATGTTTCTGTTTTGAGGGATGTATGTAAAGAAATGTTAATGTTTGAGTTATTATATATCCTGTGGGAAGTTTTTTTGTTTTTGTATGTAGTGGGAGATATTTGGAGTTGTAGTTTTTTGCATTGTTTTATTGTGTCATAAAGTGAAGATGGGTCATTCGTTTACTAACAGAACGGTTTCCATAATCACAATTTTTGATTTCAGTAAAAAAAAAACCATAACTAGATCTTGACTTGCCCACCAAAACGAAACTTTCGGTTTTGCACAAAAACAAATTTCAAAAATCTAAAAAAACAACATAAAATGCAAAAAAGTGTTTTTAAAAATTGATTTCTCAGGTTCCGTTTTTAAAAGAAGTAAATATGGAATGATTGTAGTAAAACTGTACCGCGATGATATCAATGATGAAGAATATAGAAACCACTATAATGAGAAGGACGAACAATTAAATACCAAACAAAAACCAAAGAAAAAACAAGAAAGAAAGTCGGTCAAGCCCGACTGTAACATACTCTGCACCCTTTATGTCGCAGCTCGCATTTGGTCACGAGTCAAACAGCCAGTTAACACACAACGCACAACGCAGTGCGCTCTCTAAGTCTCTCTCTCTCTCTCTCTCACTAAGATTGCTTCTGCAATGCTTAGGTTATGGGTGGGATGGGTGGTGGGTGTTAGCTGACTGTTTTTTGCTCATAACTTGAGTATCGTTCATCCGATCTTTATCATTCCTTCAGCAAATCGAAAAATAATTTTGAGTACTAGATATCTCTAGAAAGTACAAACCATCTATCATCAAAACTGTAGGAGATATGACGTTTTTTCCGAATTGCGGGGGCGCGAAGGGGCGTGGCAAAAATTGAAAATAAACTTGATCTGCCTGCAAGTATAAGAAATATATGTCCCATACATGTCAAACCTCTATCTCTTACCATCTCTGAGATCTCTTCGTTCATACGGACGGAAGGACAGACGGACAGACGGACAGACAGACAGACGGACAGACGGACACGGCTATATCGACTCGGCTGTTGATGCTCTATGTACCTTCGGTACAGAGTATAACAAGATAAGTAAAAATGAAAACAAACTGCCATCAGCATGCGCATCCACTAAAGCAGCGATAGCAAAAGCATAGCCCATAAAGAGCATTCATTAAAATGATGTATATAGTGTATATTTTGAATTGTTGACAGAATGTATGTTAGATGGGATTTGCACCTTCAGTTTAGTAATAAAGAAAAACCATTTCTTGGCTATGCAGTCATCATTGGGTCTTATTTGTGGACTTGAAAAGCATATTCTTAAGCATTAAACTTCGTGTCATTGGCTAAACTCACACACGCAATGCCAAAATGAGCATGTGATTCACACCGACAAGATCGGAACGCTTGCCAAGGCTTGCGTCAAGAGAGCAATCAGCTTTTCACAAGTCTTAACCGTGCCTGCCTGAGTACGGTTCTTGCTGTGCACGGCTCTTTTGTTTTATATGCGAATTTCCATTCATTAACCAATAATAATAGCCACTTACTGCCCACAGTTACTCACTTTAGCTTAGTTTATCTTTATACTAGGTAACAGTATTCGGAGACCTTTAATATTTGCCCAGAAATCGTGAAACAGGAAAGTTTATATATAATATATTAGTATTTTAAATATTTAAAAAAGATTATTTGAATTTTGCGCCAAACAAAACAGAGCATACTTATTGGGGCACTTATGTTATAGAACACACTACTATATTAGCATACCAAAAAAAAATACTAGATCGCCAAGGTGTACTCAGAAATATGCGAATAACTTCGTCAAACGGTATCCAAATAATTTAAACAGCATTTGTTCAACGGAGAATTCAATCGGCTCTCATAATAAGCTTTATGGCAAAATCGCATAGAATAAAGTAGTTAAACCAGTGGTGGCCAAAGTAGAAATTTCGAAAAATAAAGTTTAAAATGCCACATCTGTAAGCCGCATTTCTTAGCCATCGCGTTTAATCAGTCAAAACATTGATTAAAATATATTAGATTGCTCTCATCGCTATCGGAATTGACAAGGTTATATCTTATCAATATATCCATTCAATTGAGGTAAAAAGCAAAAAGCGGATCTTGGGCCCATAACTTCAGATTTTGGGGGTGTTAGGAAAAAATCAAGTATGAGGAAATGATATACTCGACATGCTCTACAGCGTATGCTAGGTCATTTCGGAAGTATATTTTGGCTGTAACGCTGTGTTATTGTTTAATTCTGTTTACAGGATACTGCATCCTAAATTAGTAAATGTATGTCTTTCCCCTTCATGTAGATAGTTTTTTTCAGATTTCATTTTTTATACCCTTGCAAAGGGTATTATAATTTTGCCCAGAAGTTTGCAACGCATAGAAATATTCATTTCCGACCCCATAAACTATATATATTCTTGATCAGGGAGACGAGCTGAGTTCATTGAGCTTTGTCCGTCCGTCTGTCTGTCTGTCCGTCTGTCTGTCTGTCCGTCTGTCTGTCTGTCCGTCTGTCTGTCCGTCTGTTTCTACGCAAACTAGTCTCTCAGTTTTAAAGCTATCGAGCTGAAATTTTGCACAGAGTCTTCTTTTTACTGCACGCTGCTAATATGTCGGAACCGACCGGATCGGATCACTATATCTTATAGCTGTCATAGGAACCATCGGTCGAAAAATAGGTTTTAGTGAAAAAAACTTTTTTGTTTTCGATATTAACGTGATTAAACTCGGTCATTAATAATATTATATACTTTCAAACCGATTTGCAAATTTTGGTCAAAATCGGTTGACTATATCTTATAGCTGCCATAGGAACCATAGGTCGAAAAATGGGTTTTAGTGACAAAAACTTTTTTGTTTCCAATGTTAACGTGATTAAACTCGGTCAATAATAATATTATATACTTTCAAACAGATTTGCAAATTTTGGACAAAATCGGATGACTATATCTTATAGCTGCCATAGGACCGATCGGTCGGAAAATGGGTCTTAGTGAAAAAAAACTTTTTTTTTTTAAGTAAATCGTTCTTAAGGTCGGTGATTATTAATATTAAACGCTTTCAAACTAATTTGAAAAAGTTGATCGACATCGGGTGACTATATCTTATGGTTGCCATAGGACCGATCGGTCGAACATGAGTCTTGGTAAAAAATTTTTTTGTTTAGTTTTGTAAGCGTCCTTAAACTCGCTGATGACATTTTTTTATATGCTTTCAAATAGATTCGCAAAATTGGGCCGAAATCGGATGACTATATCTTAAGGCTGCCATAGGACCGATCGGTCGGACAATGGGTCTTAGTGAAAAAAAACTTTTTTTTTTTAAGTAAATCGTTCTTAAGGTCGGTGATTATTAATATTAAACGCTTTCAAACTAATTTGAAAAAGTTGATCGACATCGGGTGACTATATCTTATGGTTGCCATAGGGCCGATCGGTCCGAAATTGAGTCTTAGTGAGAAAAACTTTTTTCAGACGTTTATCTGTCGGAAAATAGGTTTTAGTTACAACATTTTTTGATTTTTATGTAAGCGTTCTTAAACTGTGAAATTGCATTTGCAAGGGTATAAAAACTTCGGCACAGACGAAGTTAGCTTGGCCTTCTCGTTTTAAACTCTTTTTTGCGATTCAAAATCTATGTAAAACCCAAATACTGTAAATAAAATTCAATAATATGTTAGGAGGGCCGTAGTCGATAAATATTTAAATAGACTTAATCCTTGATTCGAGCCTTGGCTCCGCCCTTGTTATACCCAAAATTATTAGAAAAGCAAGTTATTCAGAATTTCTTTGGTCTTTATCAGACCAATCAAGTTTACTGATAAGACAGCTATTGCGAATCTCCGGAAGCGCCTCGAGAAAAGTACAGTGAACATTACAACTCGTTACTGGATTATTTGAAAAAAAAATGTCGAAATGTATTTAAAATGTGATATGTTTCGCATTATAACGTGAATGAGAAATAAATAAGCCAACATTAATCACATTTCCAAAAAAAATCATGAAAGTACGCCTTTTTATACCATTGTAGAAGGTATATTAAAATTGTCCAAATGTTTGTAACGCATAGAAGGAAGCATCTCAGACCACATAAAGTATATATATTTTTGATCAGCTTGATTAGCGGAGCTGAGTTGATAAAGCCATGTCTGTGCGTCCGTCCGTCTGTTTCTGTGCTATCTTCTCCGTCAGTTTGACAGCTATCTTAACCAAACTTTGCACGAAGTCTTTTGGTACAAAGACGCTGCACATTTGTCGGTGCAGACCGCTTAGCATATAGCTGCCATAGGAACTATCGGTCGAAAAAGTAGTTTTAGTTAGAAACACTTTTTTGTCTTCAACAAAAACGTGCCCAAACCTCGTATTTATACATTTTTTTATGCTTTTACATAATTCCACCAAGTATGATGAAAATTGGTCAACTTTATATGTAGTATAGCTGCCATACAAAATATATTTCTGAAAAAAGTCTTAGTAGGAAAAACTTTTTTGTTTGCAATACTATCGCTCCTAAGCTTGTTACTGACCAATATTATATGCTACCAAACAATTCTGCCAAGTTTGATCCAAATTGGAGGACTATAGCATATAGCTGCCATAGGAACGATCGGTCGAAAAATAGTTATGGTGAGAAAAAGTTTTTGGTTTTCAATGCTAGCGTCTTGACCTTTCCAGTTATGAATATTATCGGTTTTAACACAGTTTTTGGAAATTTGGTCAAAATCTGATAAATATAGCGTATAGCTGCCATATAACAAACTGGCAAGCATATGGTCAAAGTAGTGGCGCCATCTATTGCTGAGTTTGGGAAATAATTCATCTAAGAATGTTCGACGAAAATCATTTAAGACCTTTCCCACCTAGCATTTGGAAGATCATTAGGTGATTCCTCACCTTGGTGAGTCTTTTTCTATTCCATTTGATGATTAAAAAGAGATTAGATTAATGTGCGATTTTAGGAGGACTCGAAAATGACTTATGCATTTGCTCAAAATTTGATTTATTAAAAAACGACTCGAAAAAGACTCTCAAATGACTCGAAAATGAGTCGAAACTGATCAGAAAATCCGGTTAAATACGACTCTTCATGAAGAGTCGCGGCTTGGGTGCCATTTTCTCCCGACAAAAGTATCATCTATGATCAGAAAACGAGCGCATTCATGACTATTTTAATCAGACTGAGGACTCAAAAAAGACTCGAGTGTGATCAGAATCTTCATAAAATGCTTGCTGGGTTGCTTACGGCTCGATTCACAATTTAAGAAAATCGGTATCCAGGCTCAAACCAAAATTAATATGAAATATTTACCAACCGCTTTCGTTAAGTTAATACCGAGTCGACTCATTAACGTACACTACCGACCCTTTGTAATTATAATTAATACGTAAATAAGCATCAAAAGAGCAAGACCTGAAAATGAGTTGCCAATTTCTGACAAACATTTTCCTCATTACATTAAAAATTCCATTAGTTAAAATTTCCGACTTACCGAAAATGCGTCCTGCCTGACTGAACGTCATTGTGGCTGTCGTCAGCAGCAGCACAAAGCCATAGCTGATGAGTCCTCGTTGATCGTTATATTTGGCCGATATACGCAGCATCATTGTGTAGTTTTTGTTCTTTGGTTAATGGAAAGCAAATGTTGCGGTGGTTTGCGTTACTTTTGATTTAGTTTTTGTTTGAAATCAATTTGTATATTTTATGTTAGTTGTAGTCTGATTTGTAGAGTCCTTAGGTGATCATTTTGTGTGTGCGAGCTGCAAAAAAAAAAGGAAGGAGGAAATTTGTAGTTAAAAAAAACAAATAAAATGGCAAAGAAGTTAAGTGCGGAGATGTCAGCGCTCACCAGCGGGACAGCAGCATAAACACTCCGCATCTCTGTGTGTGCGTGTATGTGAAGGGAAAATGAATTTGGCATTTTTATAACAACAAACGGAGCAACTCGGAAGTCTGACAACATAAAATGAAGTGAAATCTCTGCTGGTGGTACCCGCAGAGAGCTAATGTGGCGAAAGGGGTGGTGGTGGTCTTGCGCTCCCCCTGGGAGAGAGTATAAAAGTGAACATAAAAGTGAAATGCACCAGCAACAACAACTGCAACAGGAAGCTCAAATTGTTGGGACGGGCATGGGGCACATTAAATGCGGCAGCAGTTACAACATGTGGCAGCAAATGGAGACTGTTGCTGTTGTTGTTTTTGCTGCTTAAAACATTTTGACTTTTGACTATAAAAAACTGCGAGTGCCAGTGGAGCAGGGCTTGTCTAAAGGTTGCCAATCTGTCTGTGTATGTGTGTGCTTGCTGAAGGTGGTTGCAGCTTGCAAGTTTGGCAACAACAACAACAACAATAACAACTGACGCACATTGCACATGACGTAAATGTTGTGGTAAAGAAAAAAAAAACAAAACAAACTTTGTTTTAATGTGTTTTGCTACCGGCTGCTGCTCTCTTTCTACTTTATATACCCGGTACCCAGTCGAAAAGGAAAAAAAGGCTATCATGAAGTTGTGCAAATATATGTTACAGGCATAGGAAACATTTCCGGCCTTGTATACTAAAAAGTAGAAACTGCGGTTTAAAATTGGCCAAAAAAAGTAATTCAGTAATAATAACACTTTGGTTACACTACACAATTAATACAATTAGTATTGAAGTGAAGTTTGAAATGTTGCATTGGAATAGCTTTAAAACTGACCGAATGGTAAAGCTGTCTCGCAGGACATATTTTTATTTGTTTACATCTTAGTTAAGCAATATATTTTAAACTATTGAAGCTACAGCTTTTATCATTTAATCATTTTAATCACAGGGAAAACTAATTCGAAAACTAAACTGTTGTTCGTATTTTTGTTTGTTTTGATTTTCCTTACAATATTTCACATCTTCCTTAAATTCAGCTTACAGTTTTGTTTGTGGTTAACCTTTGGATTTCGATCATTTTATCAAAATCAAAAATGGTTAGTCCGGAAAAAGTTTTGATTGAAAAAGAAAGACCCATATAAGCTATACCAGCTTATACCAGCTGCTTCGCTCTTTATTGTGTATGTAAATTGTGTATGTAATTGTGTTATAAAAAACTAACGAGCTTCATACAACTGTTTCCCAGCCATCGGGGGAGATTGTTCGAAATTTTAAAGTGACTTATTCCATATTTTACAGTTACTGTTAGTGCAGTGGTATGCAGTTACTGTTCAAATTTGATAAGGATCTTTGAAAATGAGTTTGAATCTAATCGGAAGATAAACAAAAATGTTTTATACAACAGTTTCCAGCGAATTTTCCGACTTTGCGGGTACATTTTCCAATATTTGAATGTCATTTTTTGTTATATTTTATCGCAAATACAAACTTCAGCACCCCTTTCCACCCAGGTGGGGTTAATTTTCAGTAAAATTGGATAGCAGTTGCTGAGGAGTCATCGTATAGATCTTTCAAAATGAGATTCAACCTGATCGGTTGAAAATCAAACAAATTTCATTAAAAATTTCTAAGCTTTACAAGGTGGGTGTTTCCTTTGTTGTGCACATAGGAACTTGGAGAAAAGTGAAAGCATTCCCAACCACAATTTTCTCTGAACAAATTGTGCACAGCTTGCTCGACACAGACCCTTGACTACGAAAAGTCGGGCACTTGTGTCCATATTTTGTTTAGATTGTTTTTTATAATTTAGTGCTAAAATGTTGATCTCAACTCAAAACTGTTTTGGGCCTTATGTCCGGACATAAAACCTATGGGAGTTGTTAAAGATAACAATACCAAGGCAGGGGCTAAACTTAAGTAAGCATGAGATCACACAATGGCTTAATAAATCCCATCGAGGATAAGATAATGGAAAAAATTATTATAAAGGACTTCTTTAAATAAACGGAAGCAGCGACGAGCTAATACTGTCGGTCTGGCGACTGCGCTGCTGCTGAGAACTTTTGCATGCACAGTAGATAGCGACGCACCGACCCCTGATCTAAACCATCGATAATCTAAGGAAGCAGATTGTCTTGGACGTTTCAAGTTTTCCTCTTCAAATTCATTACTTTTCTTCGTCCGGATTCTTTAAGAAACTGAAAGTAAGAAATTTGAATCATCGTTTCTCATCTTTTAAGTTTGCAAACCCATTTTTGATATTTTCTAAATGTTATTTCGATGTGCACTATTACTTATTTTCATACGGGCTTTAGGTCCGTGGGCTTTATGTCATGTCACCGTGTTACAAAAACTAAAAAAAAACGTATTTTTAAAAGAATGTCCGATCAAACTTTATTCTATGGAGAAAGCGCAAACAAAAGAACCATGGATGACTGCCAAATCATATCTTCACGAAAAATCATTATAAATTTAGGTCCATTGAAGAAATTTTTATTCTTTTATTTTTTGGGTATTTAGAAATTATTTCAACCAAAGGTTCCTTATAGTTCGCGGCCCATCGAGCAATATTTGTATACCCTTGTAGAGGGTATATTTAAATTGTGCAGATGTTCCACACAAAGTATATATGTATATTCTTGATCAGCATGACGAGCTGAGCTGATATTGCCATGTCCGTATGTACGTCCTTCCGGCTGTTTCTGTGCTATCTCCTCCGACAGTTTTAAAGCAATCTTAACCAAACTTTACACGAAGTCTTTTGGTACAAATACGCTGCACAATTGTCGGAACCGGCCGGATCGGATGACTATAGCATATACCTGCCATATCAACTGTCGGTCAAAAAAGTAGTTTTAGTTAGAAAAACTTGTCCCCAAACCTCGAATTTTTAAGTTTTCTATGCTTTTACATGGTGATGAAAATCGGTCAACTTTATAGTATAGCCGCCTTACAAAACTTAATTCTGAAAAATAGTCTTAGTGAAAAAACTTTTTTGTTTTCAATGCTATCACTCCCAAAGTTGAAACTGATCAATATTTTATGCTACCACACAATTCTGCCAAGTTTGATCCAAATCGGATGACTATAGCATATACATAGGTGACATGGGAACGATCGGTCGAAAAAGTAGATCCAGTGAGAAAAACTTTTTTGTTTTCAATGGTAGCGTCTTTTTACCTTCCATATAAGAATAATATCAGTTTCCACACAATTTTGGGAAGTTTAGTCAAAATCTGGCAAGCAAATGGTGTGGCAGCCCTGGCCACCTCTGGTCACAACATTGATCGAGCACCATCCCTGACGCGAAAGCAGAACGACAACACGCGCCATCACTGGCGCTCAGTTTCTGGCTTGGCTTCGGCCAGCGCGGCACGCGCCCGCATCGCTCCGTTCGACTTGGCGATAATTGTTAGCTTAAGTTATATTCAATAAAGTTAGTTACACATTAAAATCTCGTAGCTAAAATGGTCAAAGTAGTGGCGCCGTCTATTGATGAGTTTGGGAAACACCTCAGCTAAGAATGTTCGACGAAAATCATTTGAAACGTTAATTTATATAAACTATACAAGCTACAACGGTATATGAAATTCGGTAGAGCAGAAGTGAGCTTTCCTCTATTTTTCGGTTTTGTAAATAATTTAGTCCATTTTGGTATCGAGAATCCGATTATAATCCGATTTATTAACAATATAGATTTTTTTTAGACCAAACCAAGCATTTGGGCTAGGGACAGGTTTTGCAGCCCTGGAACCAAGTGCTTATATTATTTGCTTTCCCTATTTGCTCAACCATTTAAAATTGAAATTTGTGCAAAAACATTGCTGGGCCTTAAGGCAACCTGTCGTATAAATTGCCTTCATGTTTGTTGGCCACATTTTTGCATTTCTATTTAACTTTAACTATTTTATATTTTTGTCACTGAAGATATATGCACACCTGCATTCTGTCCCCGCTGTGGTATGTGCCAGCCATTGCAATTTTGTATACAACTCTCTGATCCCCTTCGTGTGTGTTTGTAGGTAAGTGTGATTGTGCGGTTTTGTTGCTCTTTCGAGTTTATGCTTTAATTTCAACAAGTTTTACTACACAAAAAAAAATAACAAGTAAGCGAAATTGTTGTTGCCTCTGTGGGCCATGCATGAAGCTGGGTAATTGAAGTTATTTTACATATTACAAGAGTCCTTGGTTTCACGTGTGGAAAAACACGTTGAGTTTTTGACTGTCGGAGGGCCAAGTACGCTGAGAGTATGCACAAAACTGGTTTTGTATTTAAGTTTGGCAAAAAGTTTGTGTGTGGTATTGTTGTTGGCTTAAAAATGGCATTAACCTATGTTGGCTGCCCTACCTGCTAGAAATACATATATTTTTGCACTTTATTTTGTGCTGAACTTTTGATTCCTTTATGAAAAGTTATTTAAAATTCGTTGCTCAAAACTAAGTTGTCAAAGCGCCGACAACTTGTGGCGGTCAGTTTGGGTTACGCGTATTCTTTAGGGCAACAACATCTTTCTTGCCCTAAAAGCCAGCTCTCCATTAAAGTTAACTTTATTCTAAACTTTAACCAGTCCTAACTTTAGTTCTTTATGTGCCTGAAACTAATGACCTCAAACGAAACTTGACTTCCAGGTAACCTCTATCATTAGCTTTCATCTAATGGCCAGTCAAATAAAGACATTGTCCAACAAAAGCCCATTAATAGCCTTAAAGCTACGCGCCCTCAAAATAGTCAACGCCTTACACTAAGCACCTTAACGACAATTGCCTCCACCCAGCACCACCACCTTCACCTCAAGCTGCCAGCGAGTCCATCAACACGACAAAAGTGCCAAGTAACAGGCAACCCAGTACGAACAACTGGCGCATGGTGACCACTCAACAAGTACCCCATCCCCAGGCCACCCCTAATGACCAGTTGCAGTTTTGTTAGTGTGGAATGTGCCACGGGCAATTAAAGTGCCTTGACTTGGCAACATTTTCTCAATTTTCCACAACTGTTCGGTGTTCGGGTTGGGCGGGGGGAGTGTGTTTCCATTAGCCTTTCATAGACAATTCCGAGCCGCTTTCATGCGCGAATGCCTACAAAACGGGACGGCGTTAAGTAGCTAAATGTCAGTAGCCGATTTGCAGTTATGACAACGCCAACTTTAAATTAAACAGCAGCTCTGAGGGCAAGTGCAGCAAGTAGAAATTCGGACCAACAGCCGGGGAATTACAAAAAGGACACAGATATGCACAGAACAGCAGAAGGTTGTGCAATGGTGAAGCAGCAGTTGTAATTTACTGCTCCTTGCTTTGAAATAAAAAATGAATTAAGACAACAGCAACAACAAAACGGTAACCGTGGCAGCAGCTTTCCCGGGATACCTAGTTAGGAAGACGGAAGGAAGGATGGCAAAAGCATAAATAAATAACAAAAATGCTAAAGCAAAAGGTGAAACAGCATACGGCAAACAAGAAACCAGCAGAAAAATTAAAAGCTTTGACATGTAATAAATGCAAGCAAATAAATACAAACTCAAATGAAAACTGTCTTAAAGTCGGCTAATTGACAGAGCAAAAGGAATTGTGACACGGTTTGTGCCATTTTCTAATAATCTTTAACATTTAACAATTATGCCTTTGACATAAAGCTTCAAGTCCTGAAATTACATTTAAGTTTCAATTAAGGTTTTTTATTTGAGTCGACAAACAAAGGCTGTCAACAAAAGTATAAAAACGTTTAGAAAGAAAAAAAAAATATGAGCTAAGGAAGCCTCTCAAAGAAAATCTAACAAAATTACAAAGTAAACTAATAAGGACTCCGACAAGGTGGGGGAATTTTATTTACCCGCCCGGCCAGCTATGCCATGTCACTGCCAATTTTAGTCAGAGACGTTATTAGAGCTAACAAAAACTTTAATAATATAGAGATCGAGAAAAGGGAGAGAGAGAAAAACCCAAAACCTATAGTTATGTAGGAACAAAGGAAAAAAATAAGATATTATAATAAATTAAAATAAAACAGAGATGGAGAGAAAATATAAAAATTTATACGTCAAACTTAAAACTAAATGACCGGAAAATCTCTGATGGAGGATTTTTTAGCCAGTCCGGCAAGCTATGCCCGTACTCACAGCTGGGAGTGGTCAAAGATTTCCCCGGAGATAAGTATAGAAAGACGTTCTCAGAGAGAAGAGAGAGAGAGAGTTCTGTTGAGAGATCATTGTAATTCTTACATAAAACCCGAAAACGATTGTGGTGGGCATAATCAGTAGTGCATTTAGAAAAGATAAAAGGTAAATAGTTTCTAATTGGCCTAAAAGGAACGGAAAAGTTAAGGCGACCTAAAAGATCAGAAGAAGAGTCTACATCACCGATAATTAGATTATGAAGAAAAGAAATACCTCAAACTGTTCTTCGGTGAGCTAACGTAGGAAGGTCAATAAGCAAAAGTCTGCTGGAGTACGCAGGTAAAAGAAGGCATTGTTGCATTAAACAAACAAGAAAGAAAGTCGGTCAAGCCCGACTATAACATACTCTGTACCCTTAACGTCTCAGCTCGCATTTGCTCACGAGTTATACGCGCTCATCTCTAAGTTTCACTCTCTCTCTCTCTCTCTCTCTCTCTCTCTCTCACTAAGATTGCCGTTCAATAGAATGCTGCGGTGGTGGGTGGGGGGGTGTGTGGTGTTTACTGTTTTTTTACTGTATCGTTCATCCGATCTTTATCATTCCATCAGCAAATCGATAAATAATTTTGTTTACAAGGTATCTCTAGAAGGTACGAACGATCTATCTTCAAAACTGTAGGAGATATGACGTTTTTTCCAAATTGCGGGGGCGGGAGGGGGCGTGGAAAAAATTGAAAATAAACTTGATCTGCCTGCAAGTATAACAAATATATGCCCCATACATGTCAAACCTCTATCTCTTACCATCTCTGAGATCTCTTCGTTCATACGGACGGACGGACGGACAGACGGACAGACGGACGGACGGACAGACGGACATGGCTATTTCGACTAGCCGAGTCGAAATGCTGATCAAGAATATATATACTTTATAGGGTCGGAAACGATTCCTTCTCCCTGTTACATACTTTTGCACAAACTTAATATACTCTATGTACCTTCGGTACAGAGTATAATAAGTAAACTATTTTCACATAATTCCTCTTCAATATTAAATGCCGAAATTGTAATCGACCACTTAAAAATAAAATTTTTAAAATGTGGGAGGAAAATATGATAGTTTAAAAGACAATATAAAAAGAAATTTCTTTTATTTAGGGCCGATTTCTCGTCTTCTACATAGAGCTATAAGTAACATAAACTTACATATAGCACAGTCAATATAACATATAACATAAACTTACAAATAGCACAGTCAATATAAAAAATCAATCCATACGGGATCAAATCATTCCCAATCGGTAATGAAAACAACGTAATCCCGGATATTCTTGACCCGTTTCGAAAGAGGATTGAGTTGATCCGACTTTTTTGATCCTAAAAAGGATTACATTTATCTTAAAAAAGATTGAATTAAGCAAATAATTCGGGAACAATTTAATCTCAATCCAGGTACATTTTAAGCAAGTTAGAGATTGTTTTTGAGAGCTCGATATGTAATATTGATTTGATTCCAGGAAAGATACCTCTCTTCTTCCTTTCCTCCGCCGTATTCCATAGGACATTCTTATACACTTCCAGACCCACACCAGTGTTTTGGTTTATTTCAAACTTCTAAAAAACAAAGAAATATAAAAATTTATTCGGCTCAACTGGGATTCGAAACCACGACCATACGCACTGAACACGAATGGAATGGCATCTCATCGCTCACGACCATCGCCATCGTTTGTTGCCGCATTTCAAAAATGCTTCTTAAACTTTGTCCCTCTCGCTCTCTTGATTATGAACATGTGATCTCAAAGGGGATTGAAGTAAGCACATTTGGAATGATACAAGTTCGAAAGCTTGAATTTGGTCGAGTATCTTGATAATCGAGATGGAATTTTCAAGTTCATGCCGGTCGTTCTCCAAGATTGAAAATATCCTGACTTTTTTTTCTGTGCAGAGTAAATTTTGAGCTTATCTGACACATAGTAGCTACTTGGGATAAGAGAAATCGGCCTTTAGTGTTTCATTGAAAAGTTCTGTACTCAGATGATATAAAAATAGAGTTCGGCACAACAAAGGCTACAGGAATCCCGAGGAACCGGTTCCCTAAACTCGACCCGAACTCGACCTTTGCTTGACGGTTCGGTTCAAAGAATAACTTATTCTGTCCTTTTAGAATTTGGGTAACCATCACAATTTATTGACCTGAAACATATAATTTTTTAGTCCTGAATCGGAACATCCATCATTTTAAAATCAAATTCAAATTCGACATATTTCGGCTATGAGTAAAAAATTTGGCATAAGTTAAATGGCAAAACCAATCCGTACATATACAGCGGTCACAGAAATCTCTTCCAACCAAATTCCAACCCAAAACCAATTCTCGGTGTCACAGAAATCTCTTTTAGTTGGTTTCAAATCTCTCGTATTTTGTCAGGAGATTTAGCAAAATTCACCGCCCAAACAATTTTGACAAGTAAAATTAGTTTTGGAAATGTAAGCAACATTATTTTTCGGATATGTTGCATCAAATGAATAAATTATTTGATTTGTTTAAACAATGCAATTTGCGTTTTAATAATTATTCGCAAAACCAACCAAAGTCTATCGTATTTGTCACCTCAAGTGGCGCCATCTGCAGCTTGGTCGCCATCTATGTAAAAGTTAGTTAACTAAGGGCTGGCAAGTTACACTGTATGAAATGAATATATGTATATATATATATGAAATGAATATATATAAATTTGAATAAATTTTTAGAGATGATAGTTCAATTGGAAACGCTTCTGTTCTAACTAGATTTTCAAATAAGAATGACGAATTTTTCGAGCAATTTGAAAACCAACCGAACATGGTAAAGAACGTATAAATGATTATTATTATGAATGTGGTTCATTCAGGTACTGATTAACGTTTTTAAAATCTCCGTAAGCTGGACGATATCTTCTACACAAAAGTATGTCTAATTTTCTTTCCAAACGTTTTCTGAACCATCTATGAATCCATTAACAAATCTTCGAACCAAAAAGCTTGGGCGTAATGAGTAAAGAACCCGATCCAAGAACCGCACCTCTGACTTTCCAAAAGGTTCGGACCCCCGGACCGAACCTCCTCCACAATTTCCAGAGTGGTATGTTCGACCGTAATGTTTGATTACTTTTCCGTGGCAATAATGCATAACAGCATAACTCGAGCTATGTCCAAATAGGGATTTTAGTTTCAACGGTAAATCAAAACTACATAAGTCTTGAGAAGTCCAAATTATGTTTGGTCTGTACGTCGAACTGCTGGATAACAACTTTATTTATTCAAAAATACTTATATAATTAAAGTAATAACGCTTCCAATCTCCAAACAAATTTCCCCTTTGCGACCAATGACGTTTTTCACATATTCATTTAAAGTTAATAACTCCTTTCCTGTAAAGGAAAGAAACTTCTTTAAATCACGTATAAATGGACAGGGTGGTATTAACAAACGCTCTCCTTTCGCTGACGACACTTTATCCATTATTTTAACAGTTATAATAGAATGAAGGAGCTGCATTTTGGCAAATTACAGTTCCTTAAAAAGGAGCAACTGTTGGCAACTGTTAAGGCAGTACTGTAGTGCCTCGTAAAAACGTGTATGAAGCTTGGCTTTAAATTGGCTTGGTGCAACAAAAATTTTTAAGGAACATTTTTATAGGAAAATTCTTAACATATTTTTTAAAGCAAAAATTGAAATTTTTACAGGGCGCCCCATTAACGGATTCCTTTTGTATTAAAGATAATACAATTTTAAACAAAAAAATAAATTTAAGTTTTAAGGGGCGCGACGAAGCCACAAAGTTTAAACTAAAAATTACAAATTCACCTAAAGCTACATCAAAATTTTAATAATAAAATCTGTGCTACATGCGTCGGGTATATTTCCCAATTTTGAACATAAAGCATAATGCTCATTAAAGCATAACTTTTCAACTTTTTTTTTCACGTTAAATATACACCAGAAATTTATGATTCAATTCCCATTTTCGGAAATTCCCATATATTTAAAACTAAATTATCAATTATAGTGAGCGCACAGACTACGAAAGGAGTCGGAAAATGATATAGAGATTTAAATTACTTGCGTGCAAATGTAGCACTAACTATTTAAACACAAAGTCAAGCCCTTTTGATATTGCAATGACAAAACTTCTGCAAAAAGGCTGGCGCAAACACTTTAATTTATAGTTTTAGAGTCTTAGTCAATCGCCCGTTCATAAATATATATGGCTTTAACAGTTCATTCTCTTGGCTTGTGTGCATTTCAAATTTAACACAACAAAATAAAATCTACAGTTTTAAGCCGAATCCGGCTTACGGAATTCAATAGGATTACAAATTTTTAAAAGTGAACAAGGACAGGAACAAAAGTGACATTACTAGAGACCAAACTTGAGGAGCTTTTTTTTGTTTGCTTACTCCATAAGCTGGTGAAAGTGACGGTTGCAAAAAAGCTTTAAAAAAATTCTTTAGTTCTTCCGTTTGTAAAATCAGTGAAGGGGGAATACAAAATCCTTTTAAAAGAATACAAACAATATTACAATATAAAATTGCAACAGGTTATTGAGTAAGGCAAAATAAGTTCTTCTTTTCTCTTGTGCGAAAAATTATAAGCACACACGCCAAGAGATTGACAGCAGCTTGGCCCTGGCCCTCCTTTGGAGGTGCTGTTTGAGCCAATTTTACATTTTTACAAATAAGTTCTTCACAACTTTAAATTAAATATAGTTTTTTTTCCCCTTGTTGCTTTAACGTATTAGAGGGTTGCATGCTTGCACTTAAAAATTGAGAATAAATAAAGTAAGAGTCGATTAAATTTGGTAAATAAATCGCCAATACCAGTGTGAAATAATATTTTTTCTATAATAAGGAAACACTCAATCTCTTTTTAATTGATAGAACTGTGGCCTTTGTGGAATTAGATGAAATAATAGAATTTTGGTCAGTCTGTTTCGATTTATTTTTAAAAATCAAAACTTGCTTCACCTTTTGGTGGTAAAATACTGATTTTCTTTTGCTTCTTCTAAGTTGATTAAACTAACACTGAGTGATCTGAGCACGGTTGCCACTTTGGTGCAAACGCTCCAAAATTTATCTTTTTTTTCTCCTTGGTGCACTGGAGCCTTTTTTTTTTGCCAAATGGAGCTTTTTAAGTAAAGCAAACAATTTTTTTCATAAGTTTATAAGTATAAATTTAACACTGAAATTTGTTCTTTTAGTGTTTAAAATGTATCGAATATGATCCATAAGATAAGTAAATATCGATCAAAATGCCACTATAAAAGTGATCGAATCGAAGTGTCTTGCAAAAGCTGATTTGTGCTCCTTGTAAAATGTACAAAAAATGCAACCGTTAAAGTTAACCAAGCGAAGTGTCTGGTAAAGGATCATTCCTAAAAGTAAGAATTTACGCAGTGAATTGTGCTCCATTAAGGGGTGTAAAAAACGAACAAGTAAGTAAAAATATATTATATATATATGGGCAATTCCACAGAAAGATCAACCAAAAACCGAAAACATCTATTCATTTTATGCAGCTAACGTGTCTTATGTATATCAATATAAGTTCCTAAATCAAAACTTTTATATTTTTTATGATTACGCAAAAGGATACATATATAAATTTATGAAAAGCAACACAAGTACGGCGTTAGAGAAAGGCTTGTCACGTAACGTATGTCACGTTGCGTATCATAATGAGTCAAATATAAAAAAAAGCTACATTAATTTTTGAGCGAATCAGCTATAAATATATATTTACATCATTGCAGATTATATTAAACTTAGTTGCATTAAAAAACTCAAACGCATTCCGCAGACTTTTGCTTTTTTGTGAAAGCAGACAAAACGCACTTCCGTATTTCGTCACGTTGCGTATGCCTTTTTTTCTGCCTGTATCTTGGGACCTTACTGTCTACAACTCCCAGCTTTTACATTAAGTAAAGTGCTACTAAAGTGCTTTCCAAACACCTATATGCAGAAATTTATTGCACAATTTTTCATTGTTTTTCTTCATAATAAAGGCTACAAAATTCGGACAAATGTCACGTTTGTAGCTGTGGAAATGCCCATATATATAAATTAGATTATATATAAATTTAAAGAATAGCTAAATCGGTTGATATTTTAATCTTCAACTCAAGATACTCTTCACATTACAATTTCAAAAAAAAAAAACCAAACAAAATATTTTCAAAATGAAACAAACGTCAAAAATTACAAATTTCTATTAAAGTGCATTCTTAGCCGTCTCAAGATTTTGAAGACACAGCAGGGTTTGAAGGTATTTATTTTCAAAATACTCTTTTTATTTAATAATAATTTCTTGTCATCAAAAAACCTTTATAAAATTAACCTAATCGTATTCTATTGTGGGTGATGATTCAACGCCTCAGTACTGAATTTACCAATTCAATAAATTTATCAACCATATAATTTATCAGAGAGTTTGAATAACGAATCAACTAGATAACTATTTAAAATTAATTGTTTTTTAATAAATTTTATTTCTAAATAGTTTTATATAAATAACGATCATTCGAATGAATATCTTAATAACATTAATCGTTATTTAAATAAAATTATTCGACAAAAAACCATTTGTCTAAAAAATAACAAATTTATAAAATCAAAAAAATTATTGTGTATAAGTATGTATTTTAACCTGCTATTATTATCACGAATAAATGTACTTTAGAAACACAAGTATATCGTCAACAAAGAGCTCGTTTCTAATTACAAATTTATATTTATTTGAATTTAAATGTACAAACTCTTGATCTCAAAGGAAAATGGATGGACGATTAAATATTTTAGATGGTACGTTTTCAAGCTTTTGAGCAAAGAGAAAAAGAATGCAGACGTTGCCGCCGCAAGAAAGCTTAAGCTCGAGCTCTAATTTTTTAAGCCAACTATTGGCGCTGAGGCTTTTAATGTCATCTTTAAGCAAATATATAGAGATGAAGTATGTGAAAAAAAGGATGCACTACTATCGATAAACGGTCAACAAACAACAGCTCACAGATTTGAAGGACGGCACACATCGGACGACAAGCCAGATATTTAAACACATTATAACCATCCAAACATTAAACAGATTTTGATTAAGCACACACCAATTCCAAGTTCGGCTCCTGTCTAAAAATGTCCGACGAAATGTTTGAAAAAAGGAGTTGTTTCGAAAGCAAATATATATTTTGTAAATGTTTAGTATAGGTACATACACCCCAAAAATTTCAAAAAAAAAAAAATGTCATCGATGGACCGCGAATTATGAAGAATTTACGTGCAGAGATTTATTCGCGAAAGCCCGCGGTTTCTTTTTAAATGCATTTTGAAGTTTGTAATTTTGCACATTGAATATATGGGCATTTCTATTATGTCGAACGTGAACGTCGTACACATTAAAAATTAAAAAGAAAGTCAAAATAAAACAATTTATCAATTCGTTTTTTAACTTATAATATAGCTCTTAGCAAGCACTTTAACTAAAACTAAAGTGTGTGTCAAATGAAATTTGGCATTCAAAATAATGGCAAAATAGGAAGCGATTCAAACGTGACAAAAACAGAAGTTGTTTTCGGGTGCAGCTATATAAAGACAAAGTTTAGCGAAACCTGACACAATAACAAAGCACAAATAGTTTTAATATCTTATAAATTTGGAAATCTTCTGCACTTTGTTTTTTAAATAAATATTTTTTTCTGTCGATACGTGACATGTCGAAGGTGAAAATTTTTCCATCATTATATTTATGTGATTTTCATTATAATGCGAAGGTAAAACTGAAAGTTTATTGCAATCACATAGTTTTTCATGGTTTGTTTTATTATCTTTTTTGACCATTTGTACCCTCAGAAAGATTTAAGATAGCAAAAGTAAAAGAAATCTATAGCCACTTTTATCAAAAAAAATATGCAATATTAATGTTCAAATTAGAAAAATTGCGCTAGCGGGGCAGTAAAACCGAATATTTCGAAATGAGTTATGAATAAATGAGAGATTAGCTTACATAGTGTTTTTAACCATTTTTATATTTTTGACCTCGGTGGACCTTTCGAATTTCGTTTTCGAATTAAAACTTTCATGCACAGAGAAAAAAAAAGATAAATTTGATGTTTATATGACACTTATTTAAACGAACTTTTTAAAAATACAAATTTTTTCATATCATTTTGTAAGAAAATAATATCATTCTGATCCAAAATAATATTATTTACTTAAATTGATATTGAATAGTTTCAAAATGATATTAAAAATGTAATAATGATATGTTAAAAAATATCGATTTGAAATTTTTAACATCTCAATTTGATATATTTTCATATCGGGGTAAAATTGATATAAAAAATATCAATTTTTTTCTCGGTGTGCAAATTGGTTGAGGTCTGCTAACAATTTCTATGAAATGGACGTTTGTACTGGGTGCCAGTAATCCTGCTCAAGCTTTTTGAGTATGCCAACCCTATGTCATCTCTTAAGAAAAATTGTGGCCAAAGTGTGGAAACAAGTGCAGGCTGTCAATCCGTTCTTCTTCGCTCGACTAACTTACCCATTCTCACTTTTGGGCCGAAAAAACTACCACTACGTGAGATATTTGGCAAAATTCCAATTTCACAAAATTTGAAAACGCACCAAGAGGGCATACATGACATTTTCTCGACCATTGGTCGCTTTTATGACCCGTTAAAACAATATATGAAGGTGTCCATTTCGCAGAGTTAATAAAATAGATGCACCACAGAGGAAGACAAAAAAAAATTCCGCGGTTTTGCGCTGCAGGTGAAAAACTACAAAAAAAAAACGAGCGAATTTTTTCGTCTTCGTCTGTGGTGCATCTATAACATATAGCACAGTAAGAGGGAGAGGAGGAAATGGTGGAAGGCAAGCGTAAGAAAGCGTAGCCTCTGTGTGCGTGGTAAAAGGTAAAATTATAAATGTTCTTTAATGGCATTTACATTTATTTTGCTGCTACCATCTCACATTGTTGTTTGTTGATATGTCGACTATGCCTTCTTGGAAAACCACGTTAAAAAAAATGCACCTTGAACTATACCTCAAATTGGTGGTGTGGAAAATAGTTCAGGGAAGTTTCATCCAATGTCATGTGTCTTTTTCATGGTCCGAAGCGAATTAAAAGTGGGTAAATATCAAAATTATAGAAAATTTGTTTGAATTTTATTTACGTTAATTCTTCATAAATCGCGGTGTTTTGGGGGTGTATGTATCTTTAGGGTGCCTTTTTTAGGACAAAAATGGAAATTTAGACGTATTCCTTTTGTATCAGCGATTACACAATGAAAAAAAAAAATTTTTCCGCTTTTAAAGGGCGCGAGGAGGCCACAAAGTTTGAACTAAAAATTACCCATAAGGCCCAAGCTACATCAAAATTTCAACAATGAAATCTGTGTTACATGCGAAGGGTCGTCAATTTTTAAAATTTGTCAAGTTTTTGCGATTTTCCCAATTTTAAACAAAAATTTAAAATTTATCGAAAACTTTGGAGCGTCTTCCCGCCCCTTAAGACATAACTTTTTCAACTTTTTTTTTATTTTCACATTAAATATGCACCACAAACTTACGAATCAAGGATCGCCCAAATGACCTTACATTTTTCATACAAAATAAAGTCTATCTAATGTACCTAAACTAAACATTTACCATAGATTGGTTTGTTATTTTTGTATACTCGGCAGCGGCGTATTCAAGATTACTATTTTTTATTTAGTCACTTCTTGGTAAAGCATTTAATTGTTGGAAACTTTAAGAGCTAGAGCAACCAAATACATCGGTTCTTTGTTTTGTAGTGATTGGGAAGATGAGATGAAAGATGTTGACACTCCTAATTGGTAATTTAATTAGGCATCTTTTTTGGATTAGGACATGGCGAATAAATTTTTGAACAATTAAATCTTCATTTATCTTCACTTAAATTTTATTTTTCCAATAAAGCATAATTTTTATTTTATTCGATTAAAAATATTTATTTGGGAAAATTATTCGTTATCCGTAATCGTTTAAAAAATTGCCAGCTCTGTTATCAACTCAATTGCTCTGACTGATTTCAGTACTTATCAGGAGTTCAGTACTGAAATCCAAGTCAAAAAGAAGCGAAGGTTGTAAAGTAGTGGGGCGTGCCTGTGTTAAATTCATGTGTAAAAAACCCCTGGTTTCATTTCAAGTCCTTTCAAATCAGGGCTGAAACTGAAGTGAAATTTGAAATAGCGTATTAAGATCCTAAAATTTTATTAATAATTAAAATTTGCATCCAATTTGGTTTTGAATATTTTGTTAACAATTTTGGACCTTATTAAAACCCCTTTAAGAACCTGAAATTTCACTAAGATAATGTAAAGAGTTTTTTTTGCCTTCTCAAAAAAAGAATGGGGCTCTGAAAAAACCTCCTCACTGCCAGCTCTGTGTCTAGTTACTCCACTGCACGTATGTGCGGATTATAATGCCAGACATCACACAGTGTATAACAAAACGAAGTGCAGCTGCTGTTTGCTCTGCAACTCAAGTGTTTGGCTTTGTAGCGTAACAAGAATATGAAAGAATACCACAAAATTGCTGGACAAAACACACAAGTGGCAACCGCAACATTAGCAACTAAGTATGTACAATTCTTGCACCATCAAATTATTTAAACGCCCCCATTTCACAGCTAGATTTTATGGCATGCCACTCACATCCTCTAATGGCTGCCTAATCAGCTTGTAAACTGAGACTAAACTAAGTTAGGTAGCCCCAAACCAGATTAGTTGATGGAATGTGGAGCATATTTTGTTGCAGCTTACAATGAATTTATTATTTGCTGATGTTTGCAATTTGGACACGTGCCGCAAATTTTAAAATAGTTGTGCAAGCCAGCACCCGACGTGGCACACTTGAACCAAAATGTGGCTGAAGGTTGTGCAAACACACACACACACACACATAGAAACACACGCCAGCCTGGTCACAAGTTCGTGTTGGTTCAACTTTGAACCATTTGTGCGCTTCGTTGCGTTTGTTGACAAACATTTCTGAGTAGGGCCAATCCCGGCTGGGGCCGCCAGGCAACAACAAAAATCAGCGCAAATTTAGTGGCAAAGTAAATAAATTTATTTTTAGTTTTCTTTCACTTGAGCCGGGCTGTGAGTGAGTGGGGGCCATTGTTGGCCATTTAGGAGCCAGGGAAATGTCTTAAGCCGCTGGCTGCCTTTATTGCCCCAGCAAATGGCAGCTGGCAATTGAATGGAGATGGCGAATGAAAATTAAGAAAAATGGCTCAAAGGGTTCGCTGGTGCGCTTAGTGTTTGTTTAATGGCACATGCAGTTGATCGAGGTCCTTTTTGTGTGTGCCATTAGCCGGAGCCTGGGGTCAGCAAAATTTGTAAACTTTGAAAGGCTTTTAAGCAAAATGCCCAAAACGATTCTTCTCTAATTAAACTAATTACCCGAGTGTTGGCTCAAAAAAGGGATCAATTTTTGGCCACACAAGAATAGAAAAACGACAAAAAACAAATGCCCCACCAAAGTGGGTCAAAGCGAGCGGAATGGTAAAAGTTAGCCAAAGGCAAAAATGCAAAATATGTTTGAAGAGTACAAGTCGGGAATTCCATTACACCAGCCACAAGAAGGGCATTTGGGGCTGTTGGGGGCTTTGAACTGAGATAGGCACCTTTATCTTTCTAGTGACTGCTGATTCATCCAAACTGGGCCGGTTCCAGACTGTTTGAACAACACAAATAAGAATCAAACACTGAATTCACTTGCACAAACATTTTTACTTTTTGGATACACAATGCACGCTCTTCTTGTTATCATTCACTTTAAACACTTGGCCCGAGGCCTTTGGCTGTGGCTTGATTTTGATTGCTTGACTTGCTCGCCTTTCACTTCGGCAGTGGCACACAACATTTGCTCAACGTTCACGCGACGCGACGGCACGAGGCCCGACAGCGGCAGCGGACACATCCTTACGAGCGCACATCAAACACGAAACTGAATCGAAATTTTTCAGCTCATCCGGTGGCAGCCGTCCGCTACTTTGTTGTTCGTCTCGTCGTGCCTCGTGCGGTTTGCAGTTTTCACCCCGAACAGCAATGTTACCGATGTGTTGCCTAGATTTGAGCGCGGGTGGACACTTCGTTAGACGAGAGAGCGCTCGTGGTTCGTTTCTAAGGATATTGCAATGAACTCCGAAACTCACCACGCACTCCGAATGAAGTTGGTCTTATCATTCGACACTGATAAGGGAGCGCCACCAGCAATGAGCATATTTTGCTGAGAGCACATGGAAAATGAAACAATTTGAAACAACGCTTAGGAACGCTTAGAGCTATGGAACGGTGGACGTCTGTCTGTGTTTTGTTAAAAATGTCTGTAATTTTACGAAATTCGATTAATTGATGAATTTGCTATTGAAATAATTTTAAAAAATTCAAAATAATAATTCAAAACTCGTTCTAAAGTTTTAAAAATTTCTAGATTTTTTTGAACGTTGATCTACAACTTTTATTTACCCGTCTATTTACCCAAGTATTAAACCATATTAATTTCAATTCAAACTTATAGAAGAATTTTGTAATTATCGGGTTTATTGACCATTCCTTCTATTTAGCTGAATATTGACCTACCTTCATGATAATCTAAACTCATTATAAAAGTTTACAAATTTCGCTATTTTTTTGGACCGCTTGGCCGACATCTCTTATTTACCCGTCGACAATTTGCAACTATTAAATCTTCGCGATAATCTGAGCTCATAATAAAATTTTGCAAATTTCGCGATTTTTTGGAACATTTGCTTTACACCGCATATTTTCTCGTCTATTTACCCGTCAGCTTACCCGTATATTTAACAGTCTGTATGATAATCTAAACTCATATATAATAATTTTGGAAAATATAGGAATTTTTTGGATCGTTCTATGTGCACCCTCTACTTTCTCGAATATTTACCTGTCTTTATGACATACAATTTTGCAAATTTCGGAATTTTTTTTGGACCGATTGTCCTACACCCACCTCCTATTTACCCTTCGTCAATTGCCATTTATTAAATCCTCATAGTCTAAACTTATTATAAATTTTTGCAAATTTCGCGAATTTTTTGGACCGATTGGCCTCAGCGTCCTATGTACCCGTCGACTATTGCCAAATCTTGAAGAAAATCTAAAATAATCTAAATTTTGATAAAAATTCAAAATTTTGCCTACATTTTGCAAATTTTCGCGATTATATGGGACCGATTGGATTTTTGCGAGTTTTAATGGCTATTCTGTTATTCGGGATGAGCTTAAAAATCCGTCCAGCCGTTCTTGAGATATAAGTGGTGTAACACACACGACTTTGTTTTATATACATTGATAATACAAAATATTATTTTGAGTTTGAATAACCCAATGGGTAAAGGCCGAACTTCTTTCATTCTCGAACATTGATAAATCCTCTAACATAGGGTAATTCTTTTGACCAATTACAATGTGCTATCTTAAGTTCTAAGGGATTTAGATTAACATATCTGTGACAATAAGGAATTCTATTCGAAAAGATGCGTCCAAATTTCTCACCAATCGGATGAGTGGTTACAAAGATGCAAAAGTGTAACTTTCTTGATTGTCTTGATTGCTTAAGTTTACAAAAGTCAACATATCTAAGTTGTGTTATTCTTCTCTATCTTCTCTATCGCCATCTACCTTATGAAAAAATTGCTATTTTATATTCAGTCAAAAAATGACACTTCTGAAATGTGCTACACTCTGTGACTTTTGCTCTGGTGGCATATCCAAATACTTGAAAAACATCTTTAATTGTGCCATTATTCCAAAAGCAGCTTTCTGTTACTTAAAAGACAAATTTATTTAGTTTTTCAGACACGTGTTTTTCAAGCAGTGTTAACAACTGCCTTTTTGAAGGACATCGATCTGCTATTACAAGAGGCAGCTTGTCTCTTTAAAGTTAACTATTCATAATCGCTTAATCAATCAACCGTTTTGCAGTTTGAGGAGTGGGCCATAAGAGAGAAACTGCATTTTAATTGTGCTTATTTAAACACCTAAACTCAAGTTCCGAAAGCATAAACTCGGTATTTTGCTATTGTGATTCTTGCGCCGGACCATGTTTATAAATTAACTACATTTTTACCCGCATATAAAGAACATCTATGGAATGTTAATTTTTTTCGATTTCTGATCCTTGCCGAAAACGAAGCTTTTTCTCAGAAAGGTATTTATAATGAGAGATGTGAAATGGCAGCATTACACAAGCAATGAATTCGGGAAAATCAACATTTTGAAGTCATAAGCGTCACAAAAAGAGAAGTAAATTTACTGACCCCAAGCGACGTGAAAATAATGACTACGGAATCACTCATTTCTAATGAAAAGAAAAGTGATCTCCTAAGCATTCCATGCAACGGAGACACTCCCAATTTCGATCCAGATTTACTATTGGCCTACAGTAGTCTTGAACAACATTTTCGTGATTTGTAAATTTAATTGTAATATTAACAGCCAACAATTACTTTTGTAAATAAGAAATACATCCACTTCTATTTAATAAATTAATTTGGGCTTGAAATTTAGAAACTCTCAAGATGATTGTAGCATTGGCAAACTGAAGCGACGTGGATTACTTTCTCTATAATACTATAATACTTTTCTCAATAAATCCTCACTACTTTTGCATAAGCTTAATATACTTCGATACAGAGTATAAAAATACACTTTAATTTCACAGATTTATGAGATGAGCTCTTGCTTGCTTTGTTTGCAGTTGTCAAAGTTGCTTTTGTATATCATAATAAGCAACAATTGGCTACTGTGACCAAATCAAGCAAAATAATGTTCACAAAACGACATACAAAGATGCAATAGTAAGCCAGATTAATCTCCAGTACGCCTACATGGAAGCGAATCTAAAAAATAACGCTTAGCAAGTATACATACTAGCGATTAACCTCTAAAGATACTCGATGGAGATTGTAGATTAGGGCACTTAGAAATGTTCCAATGAATATACAAAAAACTGAAAAAACACTTTTTATTCTCAGTACCAAAGGACCCTAACCTTCGTTTACCAACGTACTCCAGCAGACTTTTGCTTATTGACCTTCCTTCGTTAGCTAACCGTAGAACAGTCTTAGGTGTTTCTTTTCTTCATAAGCTAATTATCGGTGATGTAGACTCTTCTGATCTTTTACGTCGCCTTAACTTTTCCGTTCCTTCTAGGCCAACTAGAAACTATTTTCTTTTTATCTTGTCTAGATGCACAACTGATTATGCCCAGCATAATCGATTTCGGGTTTTATGTAAGAATTAAAATGATCTCAATCACCTGCTCTCAACAGAACACTCTCTCTTCTCTTTAAAAACGTCTCTCTATAATTATCTCCGGGGAAATCTCTGACCACTCCCAGCTGTGAGTAGGGGCATAGCTTGCCGGACTGGCTAAAAAATCCTCCCCCACCGCGTCAAAGATTTTCCGGTTATTTAGTTTTAAGTTTTACGTATACATTTTTTATTTTTATTGCTTAGATAGTTTTCTCTCTTTCTCTCTATCTCTGTTTTAGTTTAATGTATTATATTATCTTATTTTTTCCTTTGCTCCTACATAACTATAGGTTTTAGATTTTTCTCTCTCTCCCTTTTCTCGATCTCTATATTATTAAAGTTTTTGTTAGCTCTAATAACGTCTCTGACTACAGTCGGCTGTGAATAGGGGCATAGCTGGCCGGACGGGCAAATAAAATACCCCCACCGTGTCGGAGTCGTTATTAGTTTATTTTATAATTTAATTAGATTTTCTTTGATAGGCTTCCTTAGCTCATAAAATTTTTTTGTAACGTATTTATACTTTTGATGACTCTTGTCGACTCTAAATAAATAAATAAATAGTCGGTACACAGAGTAAATTAAATTTGTGCAAAAATATGTAACAGCCAGAAGGAATCATCTGCGACCCTATAAAGTATATATTCTTGATCAGCATTATTTCGCCTGTCCGTCAGTCGGTCAAGCCCGACTGTAATATATTCTGTACCTGCAGTAGCAGCTGTAGGCAGCAAGCGAACTTTCTTTTGTTTATAAGTTAAGTATTTTTCATCCGATCTTTATCATTCCTTCGGCAAATCGGGAAATAATCTTGATTACTAAGTATCTTTAGATGGTACGAATGCACTATCAACAAAACTGTGGGAGATATGACGTTTTTTTCCAAATGCGGGGGTGGAACTGGGCGTTTCAAAAATTAAAAATAAACTTGATTTGACTGTAAATATATCAAGTTTATGTCCCATACATGTCAAACCTCTATCTATTATCATCTCTGAGATCCGTGCGTTCATACAGACTGACAGACGGACATGACTATATCGACTCAGCTGTTGATGCTGATCAAGAATATATATACTTTATAGAATCGCAAATGATTCTCCCTGTTGCATACTTTTTACAAACTTAATATACTTACTCTGTGTACCTTTGGTACAGAGTATAAAAATACACTTTAATTTCACAGATTTATGAGATGAGCTCTTGCTTGCTTTGTTTGCAGTTGTCAAAGTTGCTTTTGTATATCATAAAAAGCAACAATTGGCTACTGATACCAAATCAAGCAAAATAATGTTCACAAAACGACATACAAAGATGCAATGGTAAGCCAGATTAATCTCCAGTATGCCTACTTTGTAGCGAGTAATAAAAATAACGCTTAGCAAGTATACATACTAGCGATTAACCTCTAAACAGACTCGATGGAAGTTGTAGATTAGAGCACTTAGAAATTTTCTAGTTTATGTTTAAAACAATGGAAAAACACTTTTTACCAAAGGTACACAGAGTATATTAAGTTTGTGCAAAAGTATAAAACAGCCAGAAGGACTCATATCCGACCCTATAAAGTATATATGGGTGATTCGCCACTCAACTTTTTTTTTGATCGAAATAATTTTTTTCGTATTCTTTGTTGTAAAATATTATATACGTATTTTCAGTATATTGCCGAAATATGCTTAATTCGCGGAAAAAATGAGTTGAAAATTTATCTATTTCATTCTCAAAATTTGGTCTTGTGTCCAGGAATTTACTGTATTAAGCTGTAAATGGGAAATCGAATAGTTCCAGAGCTATGGACTTTTTTCTCATTTATTTAAATACATTTTTAGTAACTAGGTCAGATTTAGTACGTTTTAATTTTAAGAAGGGAGTGTTTTTGTGTTTGAATAGAGTGGAGAGTATGCGTCCCTTGTGCAGTTATGCAGTTGGGAAACCGTGATTTTAAAAATTCTGCCGTATTATGGTGACGAGTGGCAAAAGAGACGAATTAATGATAATTTGAAAGATGTATATAAGGCATTTTAGCAACTAGCTCTCACATTCATAATTATTTTGTCGAAATTTTGTTCATTTCGGCAACTCCAGAAGACCACATAGAATTTTTAAAATCACGATTTTCGAAATTCAATATTATACAAAGGACACAATCTTTCCACTCAATTCAAGCACAAAAAAACTATCTTCTTAAAATGAAGACATACTCACATTCCGAAAAATCAAATATTGTTAGTTTCCAAAAAAAATGAATTTAAAATAAAAAAAGTCCATAACTCTGGAACTATTCGATTTCCCATTTACAGCTTAACACATGTAAATTCCTGGACAAAAGAAAATATTTTAAGAAACAAACTTTGAAAAAAACGTCCATTTCGCGGCAAATAATTTTCGTTTACTCATTTCCGCGATTCGGAAACATAAAAAAAACTTAAACAATTTTTAAGTGTAAGTAATGTGAATGTTTAAAATCGGGTGTAAATTTACAGATTTTTTAAATAGTTTTTTTTAACAATTTAAAGCTAAAATATTTTCCATCCGATCTTTAACATTCCTTCGGCAAATCGGTAAATAATCTCTATTACTAAGTATCTTTAGAAGGTACGAATGATCTATCAACTCAACTTTAGGAGATACGACGTTTTTTTTTTCAATTACGGGGGCAAACGGGGGCGTGGCAAAAATTGAGAATACACTTGATCTGACTGTAAATTGATCAAGTTTATGTCCCATACATGTAAAACCTCTATCTCCTATCATCTCTGAGATCCGTGCGTTCATACAGACTGACAGACGGACATGGCTATATCGACTCGGCTGTTTATGCTGATCAAGAATATATTATATATTCTATATAGGGTCGCAAATGATTCCTTCTCCCTGTTACATACTTTTGCACAAACTTAATACACTTACTCTGTGTACCTTTGGTACAGAGTAAAAAAATAGACTTTAATTTCACATTTTTATGAGATAAGCTCTTGCTTGCTTTGCCTGCAGTTGTCAAAGTTGCTTTTGTATATCATAATAAGCAACAATTGGCAGCTGGGACCAAATCAAGCAAAATAATGTTCACAAAACGACATACAAAGATGTAATGGTAAGCCAGATTAATCTCCAGTATGCCTACAACGAAGCGAATCTAAAAAATAATGCTTGGCAAATATACATACTAGAGATTAACCTCTAGAATGACTCGTAGAGCACTTAGAGTTGTTGTAGTTTAGTTTAGTTAAAAAAAAAAGGGAAAACACTTTTCAAGTAAAACTTTAGAATATTTTCATTAATGTTAATACGCTGCACAATCTATCATGGACATTTGGATCCTGGTAAATCTCCAGAACGAATACTACAAAATGAGTTTGAAAAGCGACATTTAGCGAATATCCTTACTGGGGACCCACTTTGGATATTTATTAGAGACTTTTGTTTCCCCTCACTACAGCTCAGTACTGAATTAAAGTTACTTCGCAACTGATTTGAAAGGGCTGATACTGAAATCATGGCTGCCGTTACATGCTTTTCAGTCATGTATTTAACACAGACCTTTTCTTCCATTAGATATGGATTTCAGCACTGAATTTATGATTAAGTTCAATGGATAGTACTGAAATCAGTCATGAATTGGAGCCACTTCTAATTCTCAGGACTGAGTCAGCACTGATAAATTCTGTACTGAGGCGAGAAGGCTAAGCTAACTAAGTCATTGGGCACAAAGAAATTGTTCCCCTCTGAGCCACTTTCCGACTGTGACTCGCACATACTGCAGCTATAAGATATAGTCATCCGATCCGGGCGGGTCCGACATATTAGCAGCATGCAGTAAAGAGAAGATTCTGTGCAAAACTGCAGCTCGATAACTTTAAAGTTGAGGAACTAGATTGCGCAGGAACAGACAGACGGACAGACAATGCTCAATCAACACAGCTCGACACCTGATCAAGAATATATATAGTTCATGGGTCGGAAATGAATATTTCAATGCGGTGCAAACTTCTGGATAAAAATAAAATACAAGTGTCGGTCTGTACTTGCAGTAGCAGCTGTAAGCAGTGCCGCTGCTGCGCTTCGGGAGCGAACTTTCTTTCGTTTGTAACTTGAGTATTTTTCATCCGATCTTTATCATTCGATCGGCAAATCCGTTCTTGATTACTAAGTATCTTTAGAAGGTACGAATGATCTATTAACAAAACTGTGTCAGATATGGCGTTATTTTCCAATTGCGGGGCAGGAGGGGGCGTGGCAAAAATTGAAAATAAACATGATCTGCCTGCAAATATAACAAGTTTATGTCCCAAACCTTTATCCCTTACCATCTCTGAGAACTGTGCGTTCATACAGACTTACAAACGGACATGGTTATATCGACTCGGCTGTTTATGCTGATCAAGAATATATATTCTATATAGGGTCGCAAATGATTCCTTCTCCCTGTTACATACTTTTGCACACACTTAATGTACTTACTCTGTGTACCTTTGGTACAGAGTATAAAAATACACTTTAATTTCACAGATTTATGAGATGAGCTCTTGCTTGCTTTATTTGCAGTTGTCAAAGTTACTTTTGTATATCATAATAAGCAACAATTGGCAGCTACTAACAAATCAAGCAAAATAATGTTCACAAAACGATTTTCAAAGATGCAATGGTAAGCCAGATTAATCTCCAGTATGCCTAAACTCGAGCGAATCTAAAAAATAACGCTTAGCAAGTATACATACTAGCGATTAACCTCTAAAGAGACTCGATGGAGGTTGTAGATTAGAGCACTTAGTTATGTTCTAGTTTATGTTAACAAAAATGGAAAAACACTTTTTACGTAAAACTTTGGTATATTTTCATTTATTTTAATACGTTGCACAATCTATCATGGACAGTTGGATCCTGGTAAATCTCCAGAAAAGATATAACAAAATGAGTTTGAAAAGCGACATTTAGCGAATATCCTTACTGGGGACCCACTTTGGATATTTATTAGATTTCAGCATTGAATTCATGGGTAAGTTTCATGGATCGTGTTGACAACAGTTGTGAAATCAGTCATGAATTGGAGCAATTCCTACTTCTCAGGTCTTAATCGGAACTGATAAATTCTGTACTGAGGCGTAGAACTGTAGGGTAACTAAGCTTGTTGAGGAAAAAATACATAAAACGCGAAAGCTAAGTTAACTAAGTCATTGGGAACAAAAAAATGGTTCTTACTATGACTCACTTTACGACAGTGACTCGCACCAACTACAGCTATAAGATATATTCATCCGATCCGGGAGAATCAGGCAGCATGAAGTAAAGAGAAGACTCTTGGCAAAACTGCAGCTCGATAGCTTTAATGTTGAGAAACTAGATTGCGCAGAAACAGACATACAGCCGGAGAAAGCTCAATCGACTCAGCTCTTCACCCTGATCAAAAATATATATAGTTCTTGCGTCGGAAATTAATTTTTCAATGTGGTGCAAACTTCTGGGCAAAATTACAATACAAGGGTACAGTATAAGTAAGAAGTCGGTCATGCAGCGGTTTAAGCAGCGCTGCTGCTGCGCCGGGAGCGAACTTTCCGTTGTTTTTAAACTGAAGTTTCTTTCGTCCGGTCCTTATCATTCCTTCGGCAAATCGATAAATAATCTTGATTAACAAGTATGTTAAGAAGGTACAACGATCAATTTACAAAACTGTGGGAGATATGACTGTTATCACTTTGCGGGGGAGGGGCAAAAATTGAAAATAAACTTGATCTGCCTGCTAGTATAAGAAGTTTACTTCCCATACAAGTCAAAACTCTTTTTCTTACCACATCTGAGATCCGTGCGTTTATACAGACTGACAGACGGACATGGCTATATTGACTCGGCTGTTGATGCTGATCAGGAATATATATTCTATATAGGGTCGCAAATGATTCCTTCTCCCTGTTACATACTTTTGCTCAAACTTAATGTACTTACTCTGTGTACCTTTGGTACAGAGTATAAAAATACACTTTAATTTCACAGATTTATGAGATGAGCTCTTGCTTGCTTTATTTGCAGTTGTCAAAGTTGCTTTTGTATATCATAATAAGCAACAATTGGCAACTGTTACCAAATCAAGCAAAATAATGTTCACAAAACGATATACAAAGATGCAATGGTAAGCCAGATTAATCTCCAGTATGCCTAAACTCCAGCGAATCTAACAAATAACGCTTAGCGAGTATACATACTAGCGACAAACCTCTAAAGAGACTCGATGGAGGTTGTAGATTAGAGCACTTAGAAATGTTCCAGTTTATATTAAAAATAAATGGAAAAACACTTATTAAGTAAAACTTTGGTATATTTTCATTTATTTTAATACGCTGCACAATCTATCATGGACAGTTGGATCCTGGTAAATCTCCAGAACGGATAGTGCAAAATGAGTTTGAAAAGCGACATTTAGCGAATATCCTTACTGGGGACCCACTTTGGATATTTATTAGATTTCAGCATTGAATTCATGGGTAAGTTTCATGGATCGTGTTGACAACAGTTGTGAAATCAGTCATGAATTGGAGCAATTCCTACTTCTCAGGTCTGAATCGGAACTGATAAATTCTGTACTGAGGCGTAGAACTGTAGGGTAACTTAGCTTGTTGAGGAGAAAATACATAAAACGAGAAAGCTAAGTTAACTAAGTCATTGGGAACAAAAAAATGGTTCTAACTATGACTCACTTTACGACAGTGACTCGCACCTACTACAGCTATAAGATATATTCATCCGATCCGGGCGGATCAGGCAGCATGTAGTAAAAAGAAGACTCTTTGCAAAACTGCAGCTCGATAGCTTTAAAGTTGAGAAACTAGATTGCGCAGAAACAGACAGACAGACAGACAATGCTCAATCGACTCAGCTCGTCACCCTGATCAAGAATATATATAGTTCATGGGTCGCAAATGAATATTTCAATGCGGTGCAAGCTTCTGGGCAAAATTATAATTCAAGGGTACAATACAAGTACGAAAGTTGGTCAAGCAGCGGTGTAAGAAGCGCTGCTGCTGCGCTTCGGGAGCGAACTTTCTTTTGTTTATAAATGGAGCTTCTTTCATCCGATCTTTAACATTCCTTTGGCAAATCTGTAAATAATCTTGATTACTAAGTATCTTTAGAAGGTACGAATGATCTATCAACAAAACTGTGTGAGATATGACGTTTTTTTCCAATTGCGGAGCAGGAGGGGGCGTGGCAAAAATTGAAAATAAGCATGATCTGCCTGCAAATATAACAAGTTTATGTCCCAAACCTCCTTCTCTTACCATCTCTGAGATCCGTGGGTTCATACAGACTGACAGACGGACATGGCTATATCGACTCGGCTGTTGATGCTGATCAAGAATATGTATTCTTTATAGGGTCGCAAATGGTTCCTTCTCCCTGTTACATACTTTTGCACAAACTTAATGTACTTACTCTGTGTACCTTCGGGACAGAGTATAAAAATACACTTTAATTTCACAGATTTATGAGATGAGCTCTTGCTTGCTTTGTTTGCAGTTGTCAAAGTTGCTTTTGTATATCATAATAAGCAACAATTGGCAGCTCCGACCAAATCAAGCAAAATAATGTTCACAAAACGACATACAAAGATGCAATAGTAAGCCAGATTAATCTCCAGTATGTCTACAATTTAGCGAATCTAAAAAATAACGCTTAGCAAGTATACATACTAGCGATTAACCTCTTAAGAGACTCGATGGAGGTTGTAGTTTAGAGCACTTACAAATGGTCTAGTTTATGTTAAAAAAATGGAAAAACACTTTTTAAGTATATATTTATAATATATTTTTATTTATTTTGATACGCTGCACAATCTTCTTAATACGAAAAGGTCCCTGAATTATCCTTTACTGATAGCCTGCCTTTAGTTATATTTGGAATGTGATTACCCAGTGTCAGATTTCTAGTAAATATACTTATTATGAATATGTAAAATAACATTTAAGAAGCATCTTTACCGGAAATCTTTTGCTGGATTTTTGGAAACTAGAACTCCATAGTTTAGAAGATCATGGACAGTTGGATTCTGGTAAATCTCCAGAAAGGATAATATAAAATGAGTTTGATAAGAAAGATTAAACGAATATCCATACTTGGTTATCCACTTGGATATTTATTAGAGACTTTTGTTTCCCTTCACTACCGCTCAGTACTGAATTAAAGCTAAATGTATTTAACACAGACCTTTTCTTCCATTAGATATGGATTTCAGCACTGAATTTATGATTTAGTTCAATGGATAGTACTAAAATCAGTCATGAATTGGAGCCTCTTCTAATTCTCAGGACTGAGTCAGCACTGATAAATTCTGTACTGAGGTGTAGAACTGTAGGGTTGCTTTGCTTGTTGATAAGAATATACATATAACGAGATGGCTAAGTTAACTAAGTCATTGGGAACAAAAAAATTGTTCTCCCTATGACCCACTTTCCGACTGTGACTCGCACCTACTGCAGCTATAAGATATATTCATCCGATCCGGGCGGGACCGACATATTAGCAGCATGCAGTAAAGAGAAGATTCTTTGCAAAACTGCAGCTCGATAACTTTAAAGTTGAGGAACTAGATTGCGCAGGAACAGACAGACGGACGGTCAAAGCTCAATCAACACAGCTCGACACCTGATCAAGAATATATATAGTTCATGGGTCGGAAATGAATATTTCAATGCGGTGCAAACTTCTGGATAAAATTAAAATACAAGTGTCGGTCTGTACCTGCAGTAGCAGCTGTAAGCAGTGCCCCTGCTGCGCTTCGGGAGCGAACTTTCTTTCGTTTGTAACTTGAGTATTTTTCATCCGATCTTTATCATTCGATCGGCAAATCCGTTCTTGATTACTAAGTATCTTTAGAAGGTACGAATAATCTATTAACAAAACTGTGTGAGATATGGCGTTATTTTCCAATTGCGGGGCAGGAGGGGGCGTGGCAAAAATTGAAAATAAACATGATCTGCCTGCAAATATAACAAGTTTATGTCCCAAACCTTTATCCCTTACCATCTCTGAGAACTGTGCGTTCATACAGACTGACAAACGGACATGGCTATATCGACTCGGCTGTTTATGCTGATCAAGAATATATATTCTATATAGGGTCGCAAATCATTCCTTCTCCCTGTTACATACTTTTGCACAACCTTAATGTACTTACTCTGTGTACCTTTGGTACAGAGTATAAAAATACACTTTAATTTCACAGATTTATGAGATGAGCTCTTGCTTGCTTTGTTTGCAGTTGTCAAAGTTGCTTTTGTATATCATAATAAGCAACAATTGGCAGCTACTACCAAATCAAGCAAAATAATGTTCACAAAACGATATTCAAAGATGCAATGGTAAGCCAGATTAATCTCCAGTATGCCTAAACTTGAGCGAATCTAAAAAATAACGCTTAGCAAGTATACATACTAGCGATTAACCTCTAAAGAGACTCGATGGAGGTTGTAGAATAGAGCACTTAGTTATGTTCTAGTTTATGTTAAAAAAATGGAAAAACACTTTTAAGTAAAACTTTGGTATATTTTCATTTATTTTAATACGCTGCACAATCTATCATGGACAGTTGGATCCTGGTAAATCTCCAGAAAAGATATAACAAAATGAGTTTGAAAAGCGACATTTAGCGAATATCCTTACTGGGGACCCACTTTGGATATTTATTGTAGTATAGATTTCAGCATTGAATTCATGGGTAAGTTTCATGGATCGTGTTGACAACAGTTGTGAAATCAGTCATGAATTGGAGCAATTCCTACTTCTCAGGTCTGAATCGGAACTGATAAATTCTGTACTGAGGCGTAGAACTGTAGGGTAACTAAGCTTGTTGAGGAAAAAATACATAAAACGCGAAAGCTAAGTTAACTAAGTCATTGGGAACAAAAAAATGGTTCTTACTATGACTCACTTTACGACAGTGACTCGCACCAACTACAGCTATAAGATATATTCATCCGATCCGGGAGAATCAGGCAGCATGAAGTAAAGAGAAGACTCTTGGCAAAACTGCAGCTCGATAGCTTTAATGTTGAGAAACTAGATTGCGCAGAAACAGACATACAGCCGGAGAAAGCTCAATCGACTCAGCTCTTCACCCTGATCAAAAATATATATAGTTCTTGCGTCGGAAATTAATTTTTCAATGTGGTGCAAACTTCTGGGCAAAATTACAATACAAGGGTACAGTATAAGTAAGAAGTCGGTCATGCAGCGGTTTAAGCAGCGCTGCTGCTGCGCTTCGGGAGCGAACTTTCCGTTGTTTTTAAACTGAAGTTTCTTTCGTCCGGTCCTTATCATTCCTTCGGCAAATCGATAAATAATCTTGATTACCAAGTATGTTAAGAAGGTACAACGATCAATTTACAAAACTGTGGGAGATATGACTGTTATCACTTTGCGGGGGAGGGGCAAAAATTGAAAATAAACTTGATCTGCCTGCTAGTATAAGAAGTTTACTTCCCATACAAGTCAAAACTCTTTTTCTTACCACATCTGAGATCCGTGCGTTTATACAGACTGACAGACGGACATGGCTATATTGGATATTTATTAGATTTCAGCATTGAATTCATGGGTAAGTTTCATGGATCGTGTTGACAACAGTTGTGAAATCAGTCATGAATTGGAGCAATTCCTACTTCTCAGGTCTGAATCGGAACTGATAAATTCTGTACTGAGGCGTAGAACTGTAGGGTAACTTAGCTTGTTGAGGAGAAAATACATAAAACGAGAAAGCTAAGTTAACTAAGTCATTGGGAACAAAAAAATGGTTCTTACTATGACTCACTTTACGACAGTGACTCGCACCTACTACAGCTATAAGATATATTCATCCGATCCGGGCGGATCAGGCAGCATGTAGTAAAAAGAAGACTCTTTGCAAAACTGCAGCTCGATAGCTTTAAAGTTGAGAAACTAGATTGCGCAGAAACAGACAGACAGACAGACAATGCTCAATCGACTCAGCTCGTCACCCTGATCAAGAATATATATAGTTCATGGGTCGCAAATGAATATTTCAATGCGGTGCAAGCTTCTGGGCAAAATTCTAATTCAAGGGTACAATACAAGTACGAAAGTTGGTCAAGCAGCGGTGTAAGAAGCGCTGCTGCTGCGCTTCGGGAGCGAACTTTCTTTTGTTTATAAATGGAGCTTCTTTCATCCGATCTTTAACATTCCTTTGGCAAATCTGTAAATAATCTTGATTACTAAGTATCTTTAGAAGGTACGAATGATCTATTAACAAAACTGTGTGAGATATGACGTTTTTTTCCATTTGCGGAGCAGGAGGGGGCGTGGCAAAAATTGAAAATAAGCATGATCTGCCTGCAAATATAACAAGTTTATGTCCCAAACCTCCTTCTCTTACCATCTCTGAGATCCGTGGGTTCATACAGACTGACAGACGGACATGGCTATATCGACTCGGCTGTTGATGCTGATCAAGAATATGTATTCTTTATAGGGTCGCAAATGGTTCTTTCTCCCTGTTACATACTTTTGCACAAACTTAATGTACTTACTCTGTGTACCTTCGAGACAGAGTATAAAAATACACTTTAATTTCACAGATTTATGAGATGAGCTCTTGCTTGCTATGTTTGCAGTTGTCAAAGTTGCTTTTGTATATCATAATAAGCAACAATTGGCAGCTCCGACCAAATCAAGCAAAATAATGTTCACAAAACGACATACAAAGATGCAATAGTAAGCCAGATTAATCTCCAGTTTGTCTACAATTTAGCGAATCTAAAAAATAACGCTTAGCAAGTATCATACTAGCGATTAACCTCTTAAGAGACTCGATGGAGGTTGTAGTTTAGAGCACTTACAAATGGTCTAGTTTATGTTAAAAAAATGGAAAAACACTTTTTAAGTATATATTTATAATATATTTTTATTTATTTTGATACGCTGCACAATCTTCTTAATACGAAAAGGTCCCTGAATTATCCTTTACTGATAGCCTGCCTTTAGTTATATTTGGAATGTGATTACCCAGTGTCAGATTTCTAGTAAATATACTTATTATGAATATGTAAAATAACATTTAAGAAGCATCTTTACCGGAAATCTTTTGCTGGATTTTTGGAAACTAGAACTCCATAGTTTAGAAGATCATGGACAGTTGGATTCTGGTAAATCTCCAGAAAGGATAATATAAAATGAGTTTGATAAGAAAAATTAAACGAATATCCATACTTGGTTATTCACTTGGATATTTATTAGAGACTTTTGTTTCCCTTCACTACCGCTCAGTACTGAATTAAAGCTAAATGTATTTAACACAGACCTTTTCTTCCATTAGATATGGATTTCAGCACTGAATTTATGATTTAGTTCAATGGATAGTACTAAAATCAGTCATGAATTGGAGCCACTTCTAATTCTCAGGACTGAGTCAGCACTGATAAATTCTGTACTGAGGCGTAGAACTGTAGGGTTGCTTTGCTTGTTGGGAAGAATATACATATAACGAGATGGCTAAGTTAACTAAGTCATTGGGAACAAAAAAATTGTTCTCCCTATGACCCACTTTCCGACTGTGACTCGCACCTACTGCAGCTATAAGATATAGTCATCCGATCCGGGCGGGACCGACATATTAGCAGCATGCAGTAAAAAGAAGACTATGTGCAAAACTGCAGATCGATAGCTTTAAAGTTGAGGAACTAGATTGCGCAGAAACAGACAGACTGACGGACAAAGCTCAATCGACTCAGCTCGTCACCCTGATCAAGAATATATATAGTTCATGGGTCGGAAATGAATATTTCAATGCGGTGCAAACTTCTGGGCAAAATTATAATTCAAGGGTACAATACAAGTAAGAAAGTCGGTCTGTACCTGCAGTAGCAGCTGTAAGCAGTGCCGCTGCTGCGCTTCGGGAACGAACTTTCTTTCGTTTGTAGCTTGAGTATTTTTCATCCGATCTTTATCATTCCTTCGGCAAATCGGGAAATAATCTTGATTACTAAGTATCTTTAGAAGGTACGAAGGAGAGGGCGTTTCAAAAATTGAAAATAAACATGATCTGCCTGCAAATATAACAAGTTTATGTCCCAAACCCTTATCTCTCACCATCTCTGAGATCCGTGCGTTCATACAGACTGACAGACGGACATGGCTATGTCGACTCGGCTGTTTATGCTGATCAAGAATATATATTCTTTATAGGGTCGGAAAGGGTTCCTTCTCCCTGTTATATACTTTTGCACAAACTTAATGTACTTACTCTGTGTACCTTTGGTACAGAGTATATAAATACACTTTAATTTCACAGATTGATTTATGAGATGAGATCTTGCTTGCTTTGTTTGCAGTTGTCAAAGTTGCTTTTGTATATCATAATAAGCAACACTTGGCAACTGATACCAAATCAAGCAAAACAATGTTCGCAAAACGACATTCAAAGAAGCAATAGTAAGCCAGATTAATCTTAAGTATGCCTACACTAAGCGAATATAAAAAATAACGCTTAGCAAGTATACATACCAAAGATTAACCTCTAGAATGTCTCGTAGCGCGTTTAGAAATGTTGTAGTTTAGTGTAGTCAAAAAAAAATGGAAAACTCTTTTGAATTAAAACTTTAGTATATTTTCATTAATTTTAATACGCTGCACAATCTATCATGGACAGTTGGATCCTGGTAAATCTCCAGAGCGGATAGTACAAAATGAGTTTGAAAAGCGACATTTAGCGAATATCCTAACTGGGGACCCACTTTGGATATTTATTAGATTTCAGCATTGAATTAATGGGTAAGTTTCATAGATCGTATTGAAAACAGTAGTGAAATCAGTCATGAATTGGAGCAATTCCTACTTCTCAGGTCTGAATCGGCACTGATAAATTCCGTACTGAGGCGTAGATCTTTAGGGTTGGCTTGCTTGTTGAGAAGAATATACATATAACGAGAAGGCTAAGCTAACAAAGTCATTGGGAACAAAGAAATTGTTCTCCCTATGACTCTCTTTCCGACAGTGACTCGCACCTACTACAGCTATAAGATATATTCATCCGATCCGGGCGGATCAGGCAGCATGAAGTAAAAAAAAAGACTCTTGGCAAAACTGCAGCTCGATTGCTTTAAAGTTGAGAAACTAGATTGCGCAGAAACAGACATACAATGCTCAATCGACTCAGCTCGTCACCCTGATCAAGAATATATACAGTTCATGGGTCGCAAATGAATATTTCAAACTTCTGGGCAAAGTTATAATTTAAGGGTACAAATCAAGTAAGAAAGTTGGTTAAGCAGCGGTGTGAGCAGCGCTGCTGCTGCGCTTCGGGAAATCGGTAAATAATCTTGATTACTAAGTGTCTTTAGAAGGTACAATGATCTATTTACAAAACTTTGGGAGATATGACGGGGGTGCAAGACAGACAAAAACTATATTTTTCAAAAAGGTGTATATACTTAAAGCAATACCGCTACCAATCTGTAACGGATTTTCACTTTCCGATAAAATTCTTTTTTTACAGAAACATTTAATGTTATTAATGCTTTTCTGAAAAATACGAAAAACACACTTGTGCTGTTATTACGAATCGCCACAGTTTTCTTTGAATAAACACAATTTGTGACTGGATTTGGTGCAGCGGGTAGATCAGCCTTTAAAATTATCTAGCCTGATTCATTTATGAGTCTGGTATCTACAATATTCATTACCAAATTTATATACTTGCAAAATAAATGTGCTCTTTCATAAACTTTTTGTAAGAGGACATGATGTTTGAAACGTATCTTGCTCCGACGTCATAATTTATAGTTCCCTTCTGAATATATTGAGAAAACGATTAAGACCCGTCTGAAGAATTCAATATACCCAACGTTTTACGCAAAAATTAAGATCCGGATTGTGTTCAGCACGAAAGGTTATTAATTTAGGAGTTTAGGTTTCGGTTCGAAGGATTCACCCCATCCCAAACCGAACTGATTTTTAGGGCTCGTTTGCAGCCGTGGGATTTTTTTTTGTTCTGGTCGATATGCTGCGACAGACTCTTCAAATATCCATGCAAGTACAAAGCCGACTTTTTTAAAATTCTGGATAGAAGTATAAGTCGGCACCAATTATATTACATCTCCTTAATTCAATTTTACGAGATGATTCAAATGATTCAAAGCCAAAAAATTAAGCGACATATTGGTAATATTTTTAAGCTTAAATATGACTTCAATCTAATAACCGGATTCCACTGACACATATAAGTACATTTGGCCAAATGTACATATTTATGACAAGGCCTCCTATACGCACTATCCTTTTTGTTTTGAGAATGTACATTTCCAGTGGAATTACCAAATTTAAAAACGTACATATATGTGTCAGTGGAAGTAGGCTATATCTATCAGAAGATGATATGTTGACGCTCGCCATGTCTTTCAAGAAATAGAACGATTATATATTTTTTCCAGGGACCGTAAATAATGATGATTTGTAAATTTTGCATCCCAAAAACTCATCCACTCATCACAAATTGTAATAACGTGGGAAATGACCTAGCTTACGCTGTAGAGCAGGTCGCGTATAGCACTTCCTCATACTTGGTTTTCTTCGGGGACCAATGATATATTAATATAACATTAATGCTGAAGTTTGGTGGAAAATTTAAATACAATTTTTCATTGCCACAAGCGGACAACAAGATGTTGCTACCCGATGGAATTCAACAGTTACAATCCTAAAAAACTAATAAAGTTCGAAGGCTTTTGTGAAGAACGCTTGGAACTTTCGTTGAAGTTTACTTGTACCGAATATATAGATATTAAAAGCCTTGTCGAGACTTTAGAGCCTGCTTACATAGCAACTCAAAAATTACAAAGTGCCCAATTGTACATACATGGGTGATTTTAATAATCTCCAGTCGTAATCTGCGTTTGAGTAATAATTTTGAGCAAACAAATAAAACTCGAACGGTAATCATTAAATTTTGATTTTCATTCATTTTACTCCAGTCATAATGATTATTTTATATTAGAAAATCAATCTAAAAGAAAATAAAAATCAAAAAATAATCATTACAGATAGATTTTTATAATAGAACTTATAATCGTTACGGTCCCTGATATTTTCTGATTTCCTAAATCATCATAGACTTAAATCTTAGTTAACCAGGTTTTTTTCTAGATATGGAGCAATTCGGACTATTATTTTTTATATTTAACAAATAAATTGATTTTCTATTTAAATTTGGGTAAAAAGTTTGCCTGCCAAAGGTTCGAACAGAAAACCTTCACCTAAAAACCTCAAACCTTAAAATTTCGTACATTAACGATTGGTATATTTTGGTTCCAGCCCGCGAATCGGAACTCCGAAAAAAAATGGTTGTGTTTGCATCCCTGATTTTAATAACTTTGCAAACCCTTTTGAGAGAAAGAGTCGTATGCGAACTACTGACTCAATTGCAACAAAAGCACATTTAGCTGCTGAAGAGAAACAAATATTTAAACACGTTTTATGTATGTTCAACTAAACTAAAGTTTACCTAAATTAGTAATCATATTTAATATAAATTTCACATAAAGGTTAGAGGATAGTTAACTCACCAGCTTTTTTCCCTCGATGAAAGCGATTCAATTTGGGTTGCAGCTGCTCTGACTTGACCGGAAATAATATATCTGAATAATTTTTTAATCACTTTAGCTTAATTTTTCTTACGCACTTTTCCTTGCTTTTTTTTGTTCATTTTTTTTTTATTTTTTTATGGCAATTAAGTTTAGTTTTAGTTTTCAGCCGCTATGGAAGCTTAGTTTTTAAAATGATCCTATGGAGCGATGATTGGGGTTTAATTATGCGTTGAATATGGCGTTGAACCAAATCAAGCAAAATAAGATTCACAAAACGACACACACAGTAGGGCGTCCCAAAAAAATATTTTTTTTGTGTTTGCTCAGGCTTATTCTGAACGCTTATAGGGGTAAGTATTTTTGTGTTTTTTTTAGTTTTTTTTGGAAAACGTTCAGAGTTCGCGCAAGTCGAATTTTCCCCAAAAATCGGGTTTGAATTTTACTTATAGCTTTGTCAATAATCACGATTTTCTTAGTTTTCAATTCAGCATTTTTAAAGAAAAATGTCAAAATTTTACATTAATGAGCATAACCGATAAGTTTTGACTATGCTTTTGCTCATTTAGGTAGCATATATTTCATTTTTTCGTAAATTTTGTGAATAACACCTTATAACTCTTAAAATTTCTATAAAATTAAAAAAAAAAAAACTAGTGATGCTGTTTAAAAGATGGGTAAATTTTAAAATTCATTCAAAAAATTAAAAATAAATTATTCGTTTCATGCAAGGAGCACTAAGCTTTAAAGAGTATAACTCTGGAACGGAGAGGACAAATTAAAATTTTTTTAAAATTAATTTTAAAATTTAACCAACTTTTAAACTGTATCACTAGTTTTTTTGGATTTTCATAGAAATTATAAGGCGTTTTTTACACAATTTATCGTTAATGCTCATTAAAGTAAAATTTGAACTTGTTTCTCTAAAAATGCTGATTTGAAAACTAAGAAAATCGTGAATATTGACAAAGTTATAAGTAAAATTCAAAAACAGTACGGAAAACCCGATTTTAGGGAAAAATTCGACTTGCGCGACCTCTACACGTTTTCCGAAAAATCTGAAAAAAAACTCAAAAATACTTACCCCTATAAACTTTCAGAAAATGCCTGGTGCCCGTGAAAATGAAAAAAAAACAATTTGTTTGGGACACCCTATTACACAGATGCAATTGCAAGCCTGATCAATCTCAAGTATGGGTATTGTGAAGCAAATTTAAAAAATAACGCTTTACACAAACACATACAAGCGATTGACGTTCAAACAGACTCTATGGATGCTGTAGATAAGAGTTGTTAGAGAATTTAAGTTCACCTTTTGACCAGCGATAAAAATTTACTTTGCACTTGCACTTGTTACTTCAACCACGATTTGACTCGAACAGATACCTTTCAAGTGCAAGGCATCTCTTAAATAGCCGCCTATTGCCTGTCTATTGCTAATCAATGCAGGCCACATCTTAACAGGTGGTGATCGGCTTAAGCTGTAAGCCAAACGGCTGTGCATTTAATATAACATTTGTAAACGTTATGTTACAATTGAGATGCACATATAAATTTAACAGCTGTAAAAGGTGACTGTTTGCTTGACACCCTCTTTCTAAAGGCCATTTTCGCAGGGTTAACACTTTGGCTAACATGGCTTTGTAAATCCATTTTCGACAAAGAATCATCCCCTAACTACATACGAAATGTTATGCACTTAACATTATTCTAAGAATCCTTCGACCGCTGGTGGAGTTCTCGAATGTTAATTCATAGCATCAACCCCAACTACTGCGAAACGTACCCTGTCGTAAACGAAATGTTATGTGCTTAACATTACTCTGTTGGCCATTCGAACACAGTTTTTGTGCGAATAACACCCCTTCAATACCAGCAAAATGTTACACACTTTGCATTGCTACAAGCAGAGAGGACTAAATAAGTTAATTTGTCCTCTCTGCTACAGGGGTGAGTATTCGAATGTTTCGACTACTTCGACTTTCGACTGTATAAACTACGAATTTATTTGTACAGTTCGACTGTAGCTTAGGAGTGCACAGTTAACAGTCAACTGAGAAATAGCAGAATTGTTGGTTGTCAACTTGCAAATGAAAAAAGATGCATTATTAGACATTTTTACAAATTTCTACACATGATTGCTTAATGAGCGGAAGTTAGTTAAAATATTTACTTGTATACCGTTTACTGTTAACAGTAGCAATAGCTACTATTTACAAATATATCTTATCTGTGTTCATGTTTTGACCTACACTCAGAAAAAAATATTACCTAAAACTGTTGAAAATTACCAGAAATTTACCTAAAATGACAGCCAAGGAATATATGGACTTAATTTCAGGACTCTATTACCTAAAGTGTTCTAGGCAATAAATTTGGTTTTTATGTAATATATGACCTAAAATTTTAGGCAATGTTTGGCCATAAAACGTCTTTTTGGGGTAAGAGAAAGGCCAACATTTTAGTCAATAAATAAGCTTTTTAGGTAATATGTGACCTACAATTTTAGGCAATGTAAGACTATAAAACGTTGTTTTTAGGTAATAAGCACAACCCCCACAACATACACCAAAACACCACACGTCCACCACTATATTGTTCAAGTTGTTCAATTGTTTTCCATGTACATCCGTCCCATCGGGAGAATTTTAAAACTTACTTAAAGTATTGAAAGGATATTTCCAGAATTTTTTCAAACATATAAAAACGGTTGATTTCCCGCTAGTCAATATTATATATGCTCAGTGTCAAAGCATGTTTAATATCAAATTTTTATTTCATTCTTTGCAAGTGAAAGTTATGCGGAAAGTTATGCCTGTCCCATCATGACACCTTTTTTAGAGTACTAAGAATATCCAACGGGTTACTAAAAATTTTTTTGAAAAATCTCAAAATGGCCGTTTTTCCACAAACCGTGACTTATTTTTTTTGCTTTAGTTTCGGCGGTTTCTTTCTTCCAGTTCAACCATCACAAATATTTTTATCACAAAGTAAAGGAAAAACAATATTTTTTTTATTTTTAGACTCATTAAATATTTAGCTATATGGAACCTTAACAAAAAACAACAATCGCTATATCTTTGCATCCCACAATGGGAAAATTCTGAACAAAAAATTAAAAATCGTGGAAAACTGCTGTTATAACCTGACAAAAAATTCAAATGTTTGGAAACTATAAAAAAAATAGTGGAAATAATTACCCATATATGAAATAATAATACTAAAGCTGCCTTTACACTTTTCATATATCTCTAAATAGTAAGTTGTCAAACTTCTCTAAAGAGAATCTCTTATCGAATTGAACTTGTCAAATTACATCAAAAAAGCTAACATTTTCCAAATATTTCGACTTATATGATTTGCTATTACACTATCGTCAGAAAGTCTTTTAGAGATGAATTACAAGTGTAAAGGCAGCTTAAGTTTAGGAAAATGACATAATATTTAGGCAAAAGATTCATAAAAAATTTAGTCCTAAAACAAGATTGTCTAGATAAAATGTCCTATATATTAGGAAATTATTGCCTGAAAATCACATTTTTGGTAATAAAAACCATTTTCCTAAAATTTAAGGAAAATCTTTTTTCTGGGTGTATAGAACGCCTAAATGGAGATGCAGGCTGTTAATACTTTTTGGTGGGAAGCTCTGCATCAAAATGATGGAATGCTATGAGCATGGCATGTTGAAGGGTATTTTTTGCAAAACAAGGAACATCAAAATTTTCAGATTGCCAATAACATTAGCCATTACATAATTGGTCTCTGTCTACGAATTGACATTGCTGTTAGCTCTGAATGCAAATGTTTGACATCCTTTTAAATTAGGTTAACAGTCAAATTTGGCTGCAGACACTGGTTTCACTCAACATTTAGCAGCAGTGTTAATTCCCTTAATTCCCCAGTTCATAGACAGAACTGCAAACGTTTCACATCATGTAAAAGTACGGAAGCAACAGATGAAACATTATACACTTTCGACACAGATAACAGCTGTTAAGTTTAGTAGACGACCAACTGATTCTTAACATATCATGACTTTAAATATAAATAATTTGTTTAATGCTTCAAGAAGTCAATCCCTTAAATAATCTCCAGAACGTGTCAGTTAAATGAGTTCAAATTAACATTTAACCCGTACAAGTGATGAAAATCAATTGGGACATGTTGAAAGTTGAATTTATCTCACAATTATTGCTTAACAAGTAGTTAATAATTAAAATTTAACTTACAAATTTTAGTTGGTTTCATTAAACTAAGTAACAATAATAAATATTTATTTCACAGATTTATGGGATGAGCTAATGCTTCACTTGTTTGCAGTTGTCAAAATTGCATTTGAATATAAGCAATTTATGACTACTGCATCCAAATCAAGCAAAAGAATGTTCACAAAACGACATACACAGATGCAATAGTTAGCCTGATCAATCTTAAGTGTGGATACTCGAAAGCGAATTTAACAAATAACGCTTAGAAAATACAGATACTAGCGATTGACCTTCAAACAAACTCAATGGATGCTGTAGATTAGATTTCTTATAGATGCTGTAGTTAATAAAAAAAAAAGTCGGAAGAATTTAAGTTACAAACAAAAAACACTTTTTCCGTAAAATAAAAAGTAAGGCAGATAGGCTGCCTATAGCGATACTGTCGAACTTATCTTTTACCAACTTCCGCACAACGAAGTTCTCTATATAACGAATTTGTTTCCTGAACTCATATTACGAATTTTCTTTATAACGAAGTTTTTTTTAAGGTCCCCTGAGATTCACTATAAGGAAGTTCGTATCTGGAATGCAATTTCACAGTGTCTTATAATCCGTCGAATTTACAGTAAATAAACTTGTGATGAATATGTAAAATCACATTTAACAAGCATCTTTACCGAAAATTAATTTGCTGGATTTTTGGAAACTAGGAAACATAATTTTAGAAGATAATAGACAGTTGGATCCTGGTAAATTTCCAGAAAGGATAATAGTAAATGAGTTTGTAAAGCGACATTAAACGAATATCCTTTCTGGTGATCCACATTGGATATTTATAAGCGACTTTTGTTTCCCTTCTCAACCGCTCAGCACTGAATCAAAGCTAAATTACAACTAATTGGAAAGGGCTGGTACTGAAATCATGGCTGCCATGACATGGTTTGCAGTCATGTATTTAACACAGACGGGGCCTACTACTTCATGACCTTTTCTTATTTTTGGATATGAATATCAGCACTGAATTCATGGGTAAGTTTCATGGATGGTACTGAAATCAGTCATGAATTGGAGCAATTCCTACTTCTCAGGTCTGAATCAGCACTGATAAATTCTGTACTGAGGCGTAGAACTGTAGAATTGCATTGCTTGTTAAGGATGAAAATACATAGAACCAGAAGGCTAAGCTTACTTAGTCATTGGGAACCAAAAAAGAAGAAAATAAACTTGATCTGCCTGCAAGTATAAGAAATTTACTTCCCATACATGTCAAACCTCAATTTTTTACCACCTCTGAGATCTGTGTGTTAATACAGACTGACAGACGGACATGGCCATATCGACTCATCTGTTGATGCTGGTCAAGAATATGTACACTTTATAGGGTTAAAAATCATTCCTTCTTCCTGTTACATACTTTTGCTTAAACTTAATATACCTACTTTGTGTACTTTTGGTACAGAGTATAAAAATAGACTTTAATTTCACAGATTTATGAGATGAGCTCTTGCTTGCTTTGTTTGCAGTTGTCAAAGTTGCTTTTGTATATCATAAAAATCAACAATTGGCTACTGTAACCAAATTAAGCTAAATAATGTTCACAAAACGACATACAAAGTTGCAATAGAAAGCCAGATTAATCTCCAGTATGCCTAAACTTAAGCGAATCTAAAAATAACGCTTAGGAAATATGCATACTAGCGATTATCCTCTACAGAGACTCGAAGCAGGTTGTAGATTAGAGCACTTAGAAATGTTCCAGGTTAAAAAAAAAAAAAAATGGAAAAACACTTTTTAAAAAAAACTTTAGTATATTTTCATTTATTTTAATACGGTGCACAATCTCCGTAATAGGAAAAGTCTGCTGTTAATAGGTCCTTAAGGTTCTTTAATTATCCATTACAGATAGCCTGCCTTTTTTTATATTTGAAATGTTGTTACACAGTGCCGGATTTGCAGTTTATATACTTGTTATGAATAAACGGAGGGTTATTGCTGGCTCGAGGTCAACGCGATGAATATGTAAAACAACATTTAAGAAGCTTGTGTACCGAAAATTAATTGCTGGATTTTTAGAAACTAGACCTCATAGAGAGTTGGATCCTGGTAAATCTCCAGTAAAGATAGTATTAAATGAATTTGTAAAGCGACATTAAACAAATATCATTACTGGGGATCAACGTTGGATATTTGTCCCTTTTGTACCGCTCAGCTGTCATGGCTGCCATTACATGCTTTTCAGTCATGAATGTAACACAGACAGGGCCAACTACTTCACACTTTGATATCACAGATATATGGGATGAGCTCTTGCTTGCTTTGTTTGCAGTTGTCAAAAATGCTTTTGTATATCATAAATAGCAACAATTGGCTCCTGCAGCCAAATCAAGCAAACGAATGTTCACGAAACGACATACACAGATGCAATATAGGTTGTAAACCTGATCAATCTTCAGTATGGATAAGCCTAAACGAATCTCAATAATAGCGCTTAGGCAATATGCACACTAGGGATTAACCAGTTTGTAGTTTAGAGCTCTAAGAAATGTTCTTGTTTAGGTAAATAAAAATGGAAAATCACTGTTTAAGTAAAACTTTGGTATATTTTTATTTATTTTAATATTTATCACTAATCTCCTTAATAGGAAAAGTCTGCTGTTAATAGGACTATTAGGTCCCTGAATTATTTAATTTGGAATGTTACACACATTGTCTAATGTTTAGACAAATTTCCAGTTAATATACTTTAGTTGAATATGTAAAGTTATGCCCGGTTCTCACTGCAGCGCATTCTTGCATTCTTGTGTCGAAATTCACAGGGGCTATTGGTAGCAAAAAAGTCGCATCCCAGTTGAATGAAACTGCATCCGTGACTTTTCGACTCCGTGACTCGGCAAGGTAGTGATAATTTTGCCTATCGAACGAGAATCGTTACTAATGTTACCACAAACAAAAACCAAAAAAAAAAAACTGTAAAAGCTTAAGCGCAAATATAATTGAAAATCACCGTGGCCAAACAAGCAGATAACCGCATGATAAGATTGTGAATACATTTTGAAGCATCTGGAGACACACATGGACACCAGAGTCCACAGCACCGGTATTGGAGCTTGCGGAGGAGAATATAGATGGATTCCAAAAAGAAGTTGGCTGTGATGGAGCGTATGGTGGACGAGTCAGTCAATTTCTACAACCTTGTGATGGCGCTCTTTGAGAGAAAAGAGGAAGAGAAAACGCTTTCCATGATGCTTAGTAAATTAAAAATAATAATAATAAATTAAAGAATCACAAATAATGTATTTTGCCCAATACTTTATTTAATTAAGAGCCCATTTGGGCAGATTTAATTTAAGTTTTGTGGCAAAATACATCATTTGTCATTTTAGAAACTGTTTATCAAAAAAATATTGTCAACAAAATAATCAATGAAATTTGTATTGTTTCATAAAATTCATTCAGTTGTTATCTTTTTCCTGGCAAGCAAGTGCCCAATCGATTCAGCACTTTCAGTGTAGTTTCCAAGCCACACTTGGTGGTCAGGCTGTTGGTGATGCTGAAATGTCTCTGAATCTCGTTGCCAATGTTCAGCAATTGGGCTGTTCTGCATATTGCAAAATGGGTGCATCATACAGCACCATGCGATAATCCGAGAAGCCTTCTCAATGCAAACGCATTCTATAATAACTATAATCTACGGAGAATAGATTTGGCTTATTGAAATTCCTGTACAATTGCAACGAGGGTTTCTTTACAAATACTTATAGCCTGTGATGATCCTGTCAAGTGCAGCATTAGCAATAATAATAAAAAAAAAATCATCTAAATCCATATTTTTTTTCGCAGCAACTTATCTTTTGACAATGTAAACAAACCAGATCAGCTGTTCAATGGATGCAAGAATACAAGAATGCAAGATTACTGCATATACGAACAGCTTATCGAAATTTTTCGATAAATCGTAATGTCGATGACAATATCACGGCGGTGAGAACCTAGCATAACATTTAACAAGCATTTATACCGAAAAAAAGTTGATAATTTTTTCAAAGCGACGAGAAATCAATGCTGACTTATTTTAATACTCTTGAAAATGCTCGGTCCAAAGGTTAAAGACGATTGTATCCAGATAAATCTAGAGTAGAGATAAAATTTAATGAATTTATAAAGCGACATTAAAAAATCATCCCAACTATAGATCCACTTTGGATATTTAACAGAGACTTTCGCTTGTTTTGCTTGTTGAGGAAAAAATACCTAAAACGGAATTTGGGATTTGTGTTGTTCACAACTCTCACATGGAACGATCATATTGTTGGATCCGTAGGCAAGTTCTATGGAATACTAAGAAGCCAGAACGTTATGAAATACTTTCTAGCAGTCAAGACCCTCCTAATTTCTGTCCTCTTCTATGGTGTTGAAGTATTTAATAACTGCGATTCAGCAAGTAAAATGAAAATTCAAGTCGCATTTAACAACATAGCACGGTACATCTACAATCGGAAACGAACTGATAGTGTATCTGACGTATCTATTAATATATTTACAAAAAAAATAAATGGATTAATTTCGGTTTTTATTAAATTTCGATAAACGAAAATTTATTTTATATATGCCCAGTGAACATTTTACATACAAACATTGCGTCATACTGTTGCTAATGGTCACAAAGGAAAGAGAGCGAACAAGAACGAGAGAGTGCAGCTAACCAAAAATCTTTAACTTCCCTATTTCTCCTTGTACATATGTGATATTGTTCAAGTAAAATTTTCTGGATGGGGACTGGGTGGGAAGTGGGTGGGATGTGGTTGGTGAGTGGGTGGGAAGTGGGTGGGAACTGGGTGGGAACTGGGTGGTAAGTGGTTGGGAACTGGGTGGTTAGTGGGAGGGATGTGGGTGGGAAGTGGGTGGGATGTGGGTGTTAAGTATAAGGGAACTGGGTGGTTAGTGGGAGGGATGTGGGTGGGAAGTGAATGGAAAGTGGGTGGAAAGTCGAAGGGATGTGGGTGGGAATTGCGTGGTATATGTGGATGTGGGATATTGGTTCTATACTGATATAGGCTATTCTGATGGCGGCGCATCGAAGGGCGACGTGTTTTATGCTAGTCTCTATATAAAAGTGTGTTTTTTTTTTTAACCTTATCTCTTCCCAAAAAGACGAGGATCGGATGGGTTCGTTGGGGCGGTACGAGTGCTTTGAACTTTACACTGGCATAAGAAACGTTTGGGAGCCTCCGTGGCCCTGAATTGAAAAACACTTAAATTTTCACATATTGTTTTGCTTTTGCTTGTTGGACTGAAGAGGGTCTTCTAGGTTAGAAATGTTTTTTTTTTATTTTTTTTTATCAACTTAATCGTTCTATTAGGGACTAAGAAACATCCTGTAAAACTTTCAAGCAGATCCGACAATATGTTTTAAAAATCAATTTTTTTTTTTCCGACTCTCGTATATGAAAAAAATATGAAGTACATCAGTACAGTGCATCAAAACATGAGTATACATCAGTATATGAAAAAGTCGTCGTGAAGGAGGACAATCTTCCATCCAATGAATGGCGCCTTGGGCGAGTGCACGCAGTGCACCCTGGGGTCGACAAAAGAGTTCGAGTGGTAGATGCTAATACCACGCGTGGCGTCATTCGGCGACCGATTGCAAAATTACTTCTCCTTTCTACCCAAAACACAGAAATTCAAGCATAAACAGCGTTCCAAATCTAGTGCTTAGTCATTCTAGTTCCTACTTTATTTCTTACTTAAGTTCCTAGTACTAATTCAATCTAGCTTTACACAGTTTTTTTTACACCGTCCAGCTACGAAGATTTAGATGGCACCTCGTCCCCAAAATCCACGCGCTTTGGAGAGCAGACGTTCCAGAGGAACTCAGTCCTTCCGTTGCCGAGTTTGCTCTGGAATCCATCCTCTTCGGAAGTGTAAGCGTTTCCCCCGCCTCAGCTCCGAGAAAAGGCTCCGCGCAGTACTGGCGAATAAGTACTGCGCAAACTGTCTGGCACAGCAGCACTCAGGTGGATTATGCCGCAGTGGTGACAAATGTCGTACTTGCGGGCAGGATCAGCACTCGCTCCTGCACATGCGTGAGCGCCAACAATCTCCACGTCCATCCGAGCGCTCACTATCTCCACTGCCATCGGAGCGCTCGCTGGCTTCGAGGCCCTCTGAAAGGTCTCGATCTCCACCTTCAGCAAAACCCTCACAAAATCCGGAGTACGCAAGTCCTTCTGACAGCGTCGGTACTCGTTGATAATGGAAGCACTATGTACGATACAAGGGCATTAATCGATCCGTGCACGCCATTCAGCATCATTGACTCCCCCTTGGCGTCGGCGTTTCACCTCTCCACAACTAATGTGGGCTCCGAGAAGGTCTGCACGGCCGTCATCCGATCTGCAATACAGGCTGAACTTCGTTTGGAGGTGGTTTTCAAGGTGGTGTCACAGTATGCGTTCTGCACTCCTTTGCGAGCGCTAGGTGATAGCATCAAGGCCAAATTTAACAATTTGCGTCTGACCGACGATCGCTTTCATTTACCAGCGACGGTGTCTATAGTGCTCGGAGCGGAGGTTTACCCGCGTATCATCCAGTCTGGTTTTATGCCTAGCCACGACGGACTCCCCGTTGCCCAAAGCACCGTTTTTGGATGGATAATGTCCGGATACTGTACTCCATAGAGTGATCCTTGCCGTTCCTACTTTATAAGTTAGACATAACATAGAGTCTTAAGCCAATGAAGTGCCATTCCTAGAGTCTAAGCTAGCCGTAAAGTTGGGTCCCAAGTTATTGAAGTCCTAGTCCTGAAGTTGAACGATCTCTTGAAATTCTTTTTTTTTTTGCATCGGAAAATGCAAGGCATTTCAAATCAGGTAAATAGCAGTAAGCTTGTTCATAACAATTGTTCTTCATCTAATCTAATTAGCTTATCTAATCGAATATGTGAATAGTTTTACTATCGGTTGGGGTGTCATCTCTAACTGATACTTATATATATATATATATATATATGTGTTCTTGAGAGCAGCAGGCTATTAATTGTTATAATAAAAGTGAAGTCAAAAGCGAAGATCAACCCGCCACTGCGTCTGCGATTTATTTTGGAGAGCTGCAAGACGTCCACCCCACTACGTCCACTCATCGACCCTCGAATTTTTCAAAATTCCACGATTATTCTTTTTTTGGTATCAATAGACTTCGATTATAGTTATAAAATGTTCCATATATCTAAAAAAGTTGAATTTGAAAAAAAAAAATATTTCACTTCAAAATTGAATGAAATTTGCACTTTGACCGAACACCGATTTAATTTTATCAATAACAGTTGTCGAAACTTTAAACGCGATTTTATCGAAACCATGTTTAACAAACATGTTCGCACGATAGCTCAAGTTTTTTTCATACCGATTTTGATGAAATAAGCGCCAAACGACGCAGAATTAACGGCGATATCGTGTGAACTTCGATCATTGCCGAAACCATTTGTTTACAATTTCTTCGGTGCACTTTACTAAAAAAAGAAAGTGAAAAATCGATTTTTCATTTTCAAATGGCTGCCATTTCTACAATAAAATTTGTATTTGTTTTTTGCTGGAGGTTCACACGATAAAGGCATTCATTCCAATAAATTCCTCGATTTTTATTTTTACTCCAGCAATTGTGCGAACATTGGACATACTTTATTTTTGGAGACCATTCTTTAGAGGCCGAAATTTTTCTTAGCCGCACCATAAATTCCCTTTTTTGTTAATTTTGTATTTTTCTCAATTAATTGCCCTACCAAATACAAAAAACAGCATTAGGAAATTTTTACGCGTTTTCTTTCCACTATTTTTTACAAATTAGGAAAAATTCGGCCGTCTACATGAAGACCCCCTTAAGGCAGCAAAAAACATTTTAAAATACATTCAAATTGCAACAGCTAACCCATCGAGAGCTTAAAGGCAGACTTAATTTCTTATTAATATGTTAAACTATCACAAATATTCCTTCTGCGAACTCCACTCGAACCAGGGCAAATGAAATATCCCATTGTACATGCACCTGACATTTGACTGCCTCCCTAGAAACCACTGTCTAGCATCGTTAATTGCATTGCGCTTCCCGAATAAATGCCAAATGTATTATATGTAATTCCGCCTACCCTGAGCCAAACCAACCCCTAAGATGTCATGTTGGCAGTCATGTTAATCGCTGGCTGTTGTCAACGCCTTTTGGCTGGAGAGTCAACCCCCGTACACCCGAAACCCCCACCCTACACTTATAACAAATTTTAAATTGCACGAAATTGCAACAAGACAACGAAACCGAAACTAATTCGCAACAAGCGCAATAAAAATTATGAACAATAGCGGAAATTAGTCATGGCAGAGGCAGATCGGTAAGGGAGGGAGGGTGGGAGGGAATCTGCTCTGCGGTTATGACATTGACAGCGTAACGAAATGTTAACCAAAGCATGACGAATGCGAGCGTGCATCTCTGTGGATTGCAAAGGGAATGAAGGGCAGATGAGGAGACAACACTTTCGCGCAGTGTGGAAACAGTGCCATGTCCGTGGGGTCTAAGTTCAGGGGCTCCCGGCAAGCACAAAGTTTAATTAGCAACTTTTCTTCCTTGCTGGTTTTTCTATATTGTCGAACTCGTTGAGTGGCTGCTGCAGCTTCCGGTGTTGCACCTTTTTGCTCCCGGGCACATGTTCGTGGAAAGTTGATGCCTTTCCCTATACACATGTGTGTGAGTCTGAAAAGTTAGCTACGCTTCGCTGTCGAACAAGCAAGGATAAAGGATGCTGTTGCCGCTTCGAGGGCGAATGACACTTGACAGTGATTTATGGTCGCGGCCACTGATAACCCAAAGCTAAAGCTTGGGCGACCAGTGCGAATCTGGAGCAGAACTCAACCCTCCCTTTGTTAGGAATCTGTTGAGTTTTCCTTCAGTCCGTGAAATATTTTCATGCCGCAAATGTTGCAATGCTGAGCCAAAAACTCTCACATGTGCAATCATTTTTTATCGCAAATCTCTCTTTTGCCTAAGCGGCTGTTCCGAATCGCTGTCATGTGGTGCACAGTCCCTGCCCCTGCACGACAGGGTGTTGAATTGCCAACGTCGCGATATTGCCAGCCTCATTAACCTTCTGTCAATTTCAATAAGGCTGTGTGTACAAAAAAAAATGTGTTTAGTTTCGAAGAATCGACGAAATCTGTTGCAATTGACGCACAAAATGCATTATGAAATGAATGAAAATAGACAGATAAAAATCCGACTGGCCAGGCCCTAGGCGAAATGGACCATAAGTACTTCAAATTAGTAGCAAGTTCAAGCCACAAGGGAGTCCGTGAAGAAGCAGAGGGGCGGGAAAAGCGAAGCTGGGCCATTGACAAAGGTTCAAAGTAGCTTTGAATTGATTCGTTGATTTATACTGATAATATAATTCTTCTGCCTAATAAAAAATACAAAATCTGTGAGTGTAAGTTCGCACATGCTCGCACACTTCGTCATCAACAGCAAATCCTTATTCAATATTCGTAACTCAACCCAAATGGTTGTGTGTCAACTCTTGGCCAATCATTTACCATTTTAAATTCGCTTAGGATAAGCTTTTTAGTTTAAGTAAAGTCGTACACTTGACGGACAATCAGAAACTCGTCCATTGGCTTTGACGGATACAGAAAAAAAAATGAAAAAACCCTGAAATATTAATTTGCAAAGGGCTGGTAAAATTGACATTTTGTCATACATGTTTTTCATATCATTTCAATTCTATATCCTTTCATATTAACCATAAATAATACCAATTTGTCATTAAAAATTATATTAATATGATAAAATATAAATAATGCAATCTCTTAATGTCAAATTGATATGAAAATTATTAAAATGATATTAGAAAAGGTTTAAAGGATTTATATTATATTTCATTTTCGAAACTCTTCCAAGGGGAAAGGAACGCATATATCAGCATTGGAGACGCCTGGCACGCTATTCACCCCAACACGAGCCAAACGCATGCATCTTGGCACAAGTGCCAAGAGAGCAAACAGCTTTTCAGTCGCTGACCAGCGCACTATTGTCCCAAATCCCAAAAAGCTTTCCAAAATCGAAAAAAAATCTTTTATAGGGACTTTTAATGGTTGGAATAGTTGTAGTGGTACATCTAGTTTGTATTGTGGCCGTTCGTGGCGTGTAGCTCAGGTATGAACTTCGTTCCTCGCCACGCATTGTCACACAAATAACACAATAATATCGCAAAAAGTTAACCGATTTGGATTCTACTAAATGGATTCTATTCCTGAAAGTTAGTACAATTTGAATGTATTGCTCGAAATTATTACTAACAGTGCATGAAATAGTGAGTCATTAATAAAATAGCAAAAGAAATTGTGGTTTAGACACTTCTTCAAAACATATCCAAAAATTAACTGCGGATAGCTACAGATTCAGTCTCGGTGCGGATTTTTGTGCGGTAATGCGTGCATTTTCTGCAGTTTTTATAATTGTCGCGACCTAATATATATACACAGCTCTACAGCACTCTCCCACAATTCACCAAACCAATTTTTTCTAAAATATTTTGGCCCGTTAAGCACTAACAAAGACATTAAACAAATTCTGTCGAATAGTTATCGAGACATTATCGATAAACGGCTTTTTCGATCATTTCCGAAGCTGCCTCCACTTAAACTCGCATAACTTTTTTGGGTTTTCACCGATTGAAAAATTGTAAAAAATTTAAAAAGAAAAAGCTTAATTATTCGAAATAAATATCGAAAATCAGATGAAAGTGGCAAAGTGTCTGCAGGAAGGAAAGCGAATTCTTCACAAAATTCAAGGAGTGGCTCAACTTTCCTGTGTCTTTTACAATTGAAATCGCAGATTCGAAGACTTCCACGGAAAATCCAGCAACGCAAAACACAATGCGGCGCCCATCCACAAGCTGTGAAGATTTAAGTGATCGGTCAGAATGGAGGAAGTCGGGAAAGATACGAAAAGAACATACCTTCGAGGAATTAATTGGCCTTCGCTACACAATTGAGTCTTCGGGCTTCTGGAAATTTACAAGGTTCAAAAGTAATTACCGATGTCACAGAAGGCAGACCATCGAAAGCATCGCAGTACCGGAAATCTATAGAACGTGTTACACATAATGTGCTGTCAGGCAATGAACCATTATTACTTGTAGTAGAAGGTAAAATCAGCAAAAGTCAATACCAACTAATACGTTCCGTAAGCGTGTAAAAAAAATTTGTAAATAAGTTTTTTAAGAAATTGTCCGCCATATTGGATCCGCCATTTTGCTTTTCAGAATTTTGACTTTGAATATGTAATCAGCGACCCCGAAAACCCCAGAGTACTAGCTTTCAGCCAAATCAAATACGTTTTCCAACTTTTGGCCAGGTTTTTGGGACTTGGGTCCACTGTGCAGAGCTCGTTGAAACAGGTCAGAGCTGGATTACGTTGCTTTGATCGTAAAACTAAGGTTGATTTCAAGTGGGATATATCGGCTTTTTATTGATATGGAAAAATATTATATTGACCCCCAAATTATATTATTTTTTTTATGTATAATTGCGACGAGTGTTTCAAGGATCCATTGTACATAGACTTCGCGGTCTCACGTCGTAGATTCGACTTCCCCGTTTAGCAGTTGTGACCCATAGTTAGAAAATATTCAGTGTAAAATTAAAACAATATAATTTTTTTTCGGTATTTTTAAACAAAGTTTTTGTTCGATTTGAATGAAAGCCAATTCATGTTTTTATTGGAATTGTATAAGAAAATTAACCACTTTTATTTTTTTTACATGTTTTTTCTTATTTTGAAAAAAACAAAACAAAAAACTCTGTACCCTTAATGTCGCACCATTGTCCTGTGGTTATGGGTGGGGGGATGGTGGTGTTAACTGGCCGTTTATTGCTCATAACTTAGGTATCGTTCATCGAATCTTTATCATTCCTTGAGCAAATCGATAAATAATTTTAATTACTAGATATCTCTAGAAGGTACGAACAATCTATCATCAAAACTGTGGGAGATATGAAGTTTTTTCCATATTGCGGGGGCGGGAGGAGGCGTGGCGAAAATTGAAAACAAACTTGATCTGCCTGCCTGTATGTCTGTGTAAGAAATATATGTCCCATACATGTCAAAACTCGATCTCTTACCACCTCTGAGATCTCTTCGTTCATACGGACGGACGGACAGACAGACGGACAGACGGACATGGCTATATCGAGTCGCCTGTTGATGCTGATCAAGAATCGGAGATGATTCCTTCTGGCTGTTACATACTTTTGCACAAACTTGATATACTCTGTGTACCTTTGGTACAGAGTATAAAAATTGTGTGTGAAATATTGCAATATAACACAGTTCTACAAATTGCGACCATTTGTGAGTATCCCGAGCATCTTTAACTAATTCCTGCTTATCTACCCATGCTGAATACAAGTTTTCATGTCAAAGTCATATCTCATGTCATATTTGCGAAAAACTAATTTTTCGCCTTTTCACCGGTCTATAATGTTTGTAAACCACTCTAACCATTAACTGCTGACTTAATAAAGCCTCTATGATAGTATACATATCAATGCAACTGACAAAAATCAAACACGCGGTTTTAGTAATGCCAATGGTGGTGGGATTTATAGCAGTTTTGTCATACTAAACCACCAGCTACAAGACATGGTCGGACATTTATTGGAACCGTCTTATCATATAGTTAAACATATGCACTAATTATGTAAATTTTGTAGCATTTTTGTCAGGACCAAAAGCAAAGTAATCGGCTTTTAAGCCCGAAAATAAAGATTTAAATGTATGGGAGGACAACTAGATTCCTACCCCAAATTATTATAGCAGTTTTAAAATGGCAGCTTGATATAACATTGGCGTAACTAAATATTTATTGAAATTTACTATAGCAGATTCATGGAATGCTAGGATAACTTTTGCAGATTGTTGATTTTTTTCCAATTTTTAATTGCTAATTCTGTAACTTCTACATCCTTGCTGTTATATAGTTAAAACTACTAAAAGTCCTTCTTGGACAACTGTTCGACCATAACAGATCCCCTCTCGCCATTATAATACAGGTTATAAGCCACTTCATCGCAACAGCTCGCTGCAGTAAGTTGGTCCTACATCATAGTTTGAGTCTTTGTTTTCAGTCTTTGCTGCTATTCCTTTATTTTTATGAAGGATTGCGACCAAAGTGTGGAACTCTAACCGCACTAAACTACCGCCACCTAACCCGTTTTCTCGGCGGGACTGCATTTCGGTATTATTTGGCAGGGGCGGAATGTCATTAGGGTTACCCAGGAATCGGCGCGCTGCAGTTTTTGGTAGACTATTGTGGTCTTGTTGCTTACTGCAGACCATTTCTCTTCCGAGTCTAGTATGATGCTCACTAGGTTAAGAGCTGCTGGTGTCCTCCTCACTCTCAAGATCAGCTCATTTCATTCTTGATTGAATGTCGGACGGACTAAAAAGTCATATTCTGCGTCTTGTTTGACCTCCTGACAGTCTGTACAGGTTAGGTCGTCCTCGTGCTTATACCTCAAGAGGTAAGCACCCGTGTTCTGTCAGCAGACATTCTCAAAGAAGATATAACTACTGATTACAGTTATATCAAGTAAATGTAAAATTGGCTCAAACAGCACCTCCAAATGAGGGCCAGGGCCAAGCTTCTCTCAAGTTATATCAAGTAGCCTTTTTATAATTCGAAAAGACTTCAACAACTGGCAAACGTTAACCAAGCATTCCATGAATCTGTTATTATGCATGGAAATAAATATTTTGTTACGCCAATTTTATATAAAGTTGCCTTTTTACTACTGCTTTAAAAAATTTGGGGTGGGAAACTAGTTGTCCTCCCATAAACTTATATCTTGATTTTCGGGATTAACAGGCTACAACTTTGCTTATGGTTCTGACAAAAATGCAACCAAGTTCCCATAATTACGGCATAGGTTAACCTGTATGACAAGATGGTTCCAATAAATTTCCGACAAAAACAATGGGTTGTAGCAGTTGGTTTAGTTTTACAAAATTGCTTCAAATCAAGTAAAATTTGACTTTGAAGGCCAATTTCAACACCATCGGCATTAATTATACCGCGTGTTTGATTTTTCTCAGTTGCTTTGATATGCATACCATCCTAGGAGCTTCATAAAATCAGCAATTAATGCTAAGTGTGGCCTTAAAAAAATTCTAAAATAGTAAAAAGTCGGATGGATTTTTGCCAACATCTTGGAAATGGAAACTAAGATATGACTTTGATATGCCAACTTGTGTTCAGCATGGGAAGACGTGCAGGAATACTTTTTACTGTAGAACAGTCTATCTATCTATATCTCGCTCTATCTCTTTTTTCCAACTGTGTCAGCAGTGTCGTCTCAGCTCGTGATGCTCCAGATTTGATTGGTTTGATTGAATCAGCAGCGAAAATGTTTGATTATGCAAGTTTAATCGGTTGAGCGCAAAGCAAGTTTATTCAGTTGTTGATTAATGTATGAACGTTTTGCAATGGTACGAATCAGATCTTTAGGAGCCACTTATATGTAGGACTAACAACTCGCACTAATTCCATGTATACCATTTTGAAATCGGTGAGTTTTACTGAAGCTTTAGTGGTTTAGGGTTACGGATAAAGTTTTTGAGGTTAAACTTTAAAAAATAGTAATGAAATGTTTCAACACTAAATGTTTGTCAATTGTCAGCTGAATTCTGCCAAGGAGAAAGTGGTTTCGTCTTTAAGATTTTGGTTGCCAGTGTAATTGCATTAAGGCCTTTACTCAGATAAGATAAAAATGTAAGCCTTTAGATTTCGAAATTGATTCCTAGAAAATAAAAAATCATAATTTCGGATAATTTCCTTCCAGCATTGTCTGGGAGAGCATGAATTCGGCATCATTTCGACGAGTATTGTGATATAAATCCAAACAATAAGTCCACACAATAAGTCAGCAAACTCGCTGAACTGGTATAATCTCGTCTTGCGAGCATGAACTTACGATATTGTACGGCTTGGTTTGGTTGAGTTCAGAATTGGCTCCAATTGTCAACCGAATTCGTCACATTAAAGTATTCCTGTTTATCTATAAAGCATTAAAGTCATTTAGCCAATCCAACTGGAACTTTAAACCAAAATAAAATGCCACATTTTCGTTGCTAGGAAATAGTCGTAAAAAATAATGTTGATTTATTTAACGTTGAATTTCAATAAGTTGGCATAATAAATATTAATCAATTCTACTTTTTTATTCAATAACCAAACTATGATTTGACCATCCGCTGGCTGGTACAGTTAGTGCACACCTTTGCTAACCGCATTCCCCAGTGTACAACATTCATGCGGTGGCTGAGCTTGTTGCCATTTCCGTTTCCGTTTGCCCCTGTCGTCGTTGTCATGTCCTGCTCCTGCATGTCCTGTGTGGTGCCGTGTCCTGTTGTCCCGTTTGGCTGCTCTGCAGCCGTGTTGCACATAAATCGTTTAAAATAAAGTGATAATTGCATTTGTGTTTCAACTGTCAAAGTGACATCAGTTCAGGGGACTGCGCGAAAATGCCAATGTATGCGTCTGTCTGCGCGTGTGTTTGTGTGTGTGTGTGTCGAGTATCTGCGTTACTTCCCATGGTTGGCCTGCCACTTGCTCAACATTTTATGAATGCCCCGCAGTATGAATAATTGCGATAGCAGCCAATTTGAATGGCCCATCCGCGATTCTCTGTGCCTTTGACGCAACATTTTCAAGGGTTGTTCACTTCCCTCTCTGTGTGTGGCTTAATTTCAGTGTCAGTGTGAAGTGGATTAAAGTATTTGCAGCCTAAAAACGAGTTCAACCCCTCAACAAGAAGGCCCGCCCAGAGTGCACTCGATCTGCTCGACCAGATGGATGGGATGGGCCAGAGTCAATACCATCCAGCTTCAGCTCTGATTAATATGCGACGTCCCGTTGTTGCTGTCTGGCGTGTGAATCAACCAAGTGTTACGCCATACTCTTTACCCTCTCCTGTTGCCTCTGCCCAATTGAATTGTTAAGCAAATAGCATTAATATTTATATACTTTTATTTTCCTTTCGCCACGGGTGGTGGTGGTGATGCAGTACAGCCAACTTCATATCCAAAGCAGTGCACAGAAGAGGGAATGCGAGTGCCAAGTGCGCCGCTGCATGCGGCAAATTAGGCTGTCATTGATGCATGATCATGACCCAAATAAATAAAATCATTTAAAAAACGCAATATTTTAATTTTTTTGCCTCTGGGGACTTTTCTCCTACCCCCATTTTGTCATGGGGTTAAAAAACCGTGCACAAACTTTGCGTGCACGCCAAAGGCGATGGGGGGAAACCTCTCAAAAAACGTGTCGATTTGATGAATGGCGTTTATTAAGCAAACAATTTCGAGCTATTTGCCGACTAATTGGCTGCCATGCATCAACTTGTTGTGGCAGTTAAATGGCTTATTAATATTTAATGGCCAACACAAGAACAAAACAAAAATGTAAAACATAAAAGGAATCACATGTTTAATTGCTGCTCATTTGCCTAATTTCATGTGCAAGTCAATTTTGATGGAGCTGGTCATGCAAAAGAAAAGCCGGAACATGAGGAATAACTGCACTTGTACGGGCTTTTAAGTGCCGCAGTGCAATGGAAATGAGTTTTGCATGCAGCACGCGCGCGGTTTTTCATTTCACTGTCGACGACGAGGAGAAAATGCTTTCATATTAAAAAGGAAGTGGCAGGAGAAGGTATACGAACACCACTCATGGATGCATTCATGATCGGAAGTTTGCTTTGCGGGCATATTATGTTCAACAACCTTTGAAAGAATAGCAACAAGGAACTACAATTTCTTGGTTAATAAGAAGTTAGTTTAAATTTAAGCAAAAGATGCTAAATGTAAAATTGGCTCAACAGCAACCAAAGAGGGCCAGGTCAAGCTTCCCTCAGTCTCTTGGCGTGTGTGCTTATAATTTTTCACCGAATCCGAACGGATAAACCAACCCGTGTACGTTCTCGTCCGGGGCGCTCGATCGAAAACATTGCTGCGGTTGCTGAAAATGTGCGTGAACAACCATCGACGTCAACTCGCCATCGATTTCAACAATTGGACATTTCGCGCACTTCTTTGATGCGAATTTATGCATAAAGACCTTGCCATGAAGCCATACAAAGTTCAATTGGTGCAGCAGCAAAAGCCAATTGACCATCTGAATCGTCTTTAGAGCGCAAATTGGGGGAAAGATAGTTTGGCCGAAGATGATGAATTTTACCGAAAAATCATCTTTTCGGATGAAGCACATTTCCACCTCGGTGGTTATGTTAATAAACAAAATTGTCGCATCTGGGGCACAATGATGTTTTACTACGTCAGCAAGCCGAAATAAACAAACATGCTTGATTGATTCCGCAAAGCTGAGCCTACAACTGAATTCTGGAGATCAACCCAGTGCTTGTTATCCACACTTGCATGCACGGAGCGTGGTTATTTGTCAAGATCAGCTTTAAGTTCTGCCGTCAGTTCATCTTTCAGTCGCATGTGTGCGCGCTTCCTAATTCAGAACTGACTGCAGAAACTCAGTCAAGCCCAATTGTAATATACCCTGAATAGCTGATAACTATTAAATGCTGCGCGACACGAACGATAAACTGCTACAAGCTCAAGGTTAAGCTAAATCCTCAACTGATTTTTTTTTTTGTGAAGTTTTTTCTCTTTGCTGAATTTGTTTCGCGGTCTACATTCGCGGTTGACATCCACAGCGCCTCCCAGGCACCACTTTTGCTGATAAATATGAAATATCTCAAGCGATTCGAGAATTTGTGACACCCCCAAACATTTTTATCAACTCGAAGAAAAGTGCCATCACATGCCCTGGTGTCTTCCTTTAAAAATATTGGTATATATTGCTATCTCCGGATCACTTTAGACAAATGTTTTAATTGATTGATTTGTCGCTGGAGGTGGTATGGCAGGTCGTTAGTAATATGATGAAACCGGAAATTGAACTGTGCCAAAATCGCCCATATGCGAACTATTCGAATTGGAACCGGAAACGGCCAAACAGGACAAGCCCGAAAAGCTGGCCGATGGGTTCGCGTCACTGTCGATGTCTTCTGCAAGAGCATCTTCCGAGGTGTTGAAGGCAGCTATCGCATTATCAAGTGTACGGCAGCCAAGTGTGCTCTGCGCCAGCTAAAGATGCGCGGCCTACTTGCCAAGAAGGACTAGAGATGAAGTGAATCAGATAATTTTAGATGTAGTAACCCATAGGTAGTAAATATTTGTCATAATTATTCAAGTCTCAATTAAATGAACTAATTGCAATTTGGACTAAAAATCTATCCCTTGTACTTTTTTATTGAAGAGTTAAGAAGTATAACTACTCGGATTGTAGTCCGAATGAAAATGGAAACTTTAGTATTGTAAATTCTATCAGCTTGATGTGATTTGGTGCCACTACCGAGTCCTTCCCCAGTTTTTTACTAGTGCCACATGAACTAAATATAATCTATCCCAAATTTAGAACCGTTGATCAAGTGCGTCTGGTGAATGCACCCATTGTTCCACACTCAATAACATTTTGGCAAACAAATTTTGATGATTTGATTTCCGAAACTTTCGCTGATTTCAATTTTGCCAGCTCTGCTAACCAGAGTTTGTGCGCCACACATTGGTAAAAACCTTCAATTCTCGGTTGGCATTTACATAACAATTGTATGCCACTTGACTGTTGGCAAACAATTTACAATTCGTAAAATGTTCTACCCCCCCGCCTTCTCTCTCTCTCCGTCCATCATATGCATATTTTGGGTCTGGTAACTCTCATAAAAATTAAATAAAATATGCATTACGTAGAAAAAGTTTAACCAAAAGTGCCACATTCGTAGTTGCTGCTGTTGCCCTGACAAACTCATTTCAATGCAGCACACACACCCACACACACGTGTGTGTATGTACAATGTACATACATATACAGGGCGAGAACTGGCAACTGTAGTTACAATAAATACATATGCAGGGATGTCGACTGTTGCCAGCGTCGCTGGCATTATAGAAATCCCGTTAAACCCACTTAATTCAATAAAACACCTTTCACACACTTTGCGCTAAAGCCGACAACAAACTATAACGTTTAGTGTGTGGGTGAGTGTGCGAGTGTGCGAGTGTGTGGGTTGGTGCTTGAGAGCGTGCGCCAAAAGCTACTTCATGGCGGCAATTTACGTTTAAAGTTGCTTAAAGTTGCTAACGACAAAAGTTATAATTGCATAACGTGTGGCGGGGTGGTGGGGTGCAGGGTGGATGCACTTAGTAAACACACACAGACACACACACACAGTTGAAACTAAAACGCCGCCGAACTCGCTTGCCAGGCAGCATATGGCAGCCGGAAATGAAACGTAAATCAAATAAGTAAGAAGCGCAAATGCACACACACACACATACATTGACAGCCACTCGCCCCTTACCAACACAAGTGTATTGTCATTAGCGACAAGGACGAATCTCACCATTTACTTTATTTTTTTTGCGTTTCCTCCTCTAAAATTGAAAAGTTTTTGGAGTGCATTTTTGACTTCAAAAGAAAGCAGCAGCAACAGTCGAGTAAATTGTTCATATTGTAAATAAAAGCGGAAAGTGTTGCGACCTGGAGCAGGGCAATGACGGAAGCAGCACGCCCATTGACGCATGTCCTCGTCGCTTCGACTGCTTTTGAGAAAGTGTCGCCGCTGGATGGGCGTGTCATTTTATTACATTGAAATGCCGCCTGGCGCTGAATTAGAAACATTTCGTTCCTCCGTTCCGTGTACCCGCCAAAGAAGGAGGCGTTTCCAGCGAAAAGGTGTTAAAAATCTTTTATATCTTAATAGGTTTTTGGTGCTGCTTACTTCAATTTGAAACATTTTTCCCTGTCTTGGCACATGCTGTGCATTCCCTTTTTTTCCATTTCATTTTCCCCTGTTTCTGCTGTGCGCTTTTCGTTTGACTTTCGGGTGGAAAAGGTTGAGCTGTGTTTTAATGGGTTAACGAGTTGGCATTTTGATTGAGGAATCTTCAATTAACGCTGTGGGAGTTGTGAAATTTGATTTCATCTCATAATTGAGTTGGCCATAATGAGAGTTAAGGTCTTTATTGCATAACGTAAAAAAACTTACTTTATGCAGATCTCCAGCGGGACACAAGTTTTATTTATCCTTTTTGTGGGTACAACCGAAAATTGTGAATGAAATGCGGTAAAGTATGGAAAGAGTTCATGGCGCACAATTTAAAACTGCAAAACTGTTGCACTGGAAAATGCACAATATTTCCTAAAGAATTGCCATTATCGCACTATAATGAAAAAACTGTTTGGAAGAAAAGCAATCTTCCTACTGAAGTGGAGCCAGTGTCCTTCAGTTCATAGGCTTAACAGGCAATCAAAGACTTAAAGCCCTCAAATGCTATTAAATCAAATAAGGACCAGTAAACTGTAAACTACCGAAATTTTGAATGAATGTGTTTAGTTTTCACAGAATTCCACTGATCTGAGCTGCGGACCTTAGATTTTTTGACAAAATATATAACAAAAACAAGAAAGAAAGTCGGTCAAGCCCGACTATAACATTCTCTGTACCCTTACACTCGCATTTGCTCAGGAGTCAAACGGCCAGTTAACACCCCGCGCACAACGCGGTGCGCTCTCTAAGTTTCTCTCTCTCTCTCTCGCACTAAGATTGCCTGTGTTGAACGGTTAGGGTATGGGTATGTTGCTGTGGTTGTTGGTGGGGGGGGTGGGTGGTGTTAACTGGCCGTTTTTTGCCCATAACTTGAGTATGGTTCATCCGATCTTTATCATTCCTTAAGCAAATCGATAAATAATTTTGTTTACAAGGTATCCCTAAAAAGAACAAACGACCTATCTCCAAAACTGTAGGAGATATGAAGTTTTTTCCAAATTGCAGGGGCGGGAGGGGGCGTGGCAAAAATTGAAAATAAACTTGATCTGCCTGCAAGTATAAGAAATATATGTCCCATACATGTCAAACCTCTATCTCTTACCATCTCTGAGATCTCTTCGTTCATACGGACGGACGGACGGACAGACGGACAGACGGACATGGCTATATCGACTCGGCTGTTGATGCTGATCAAGAATATATATATTTTATAGGGTCGGAAACGATTCCTTCTCCCTGTTACATACTTTTGCACAAACTTATATACTCTATGTACCTTCGGTACAGAGTATAACAAATTTAAAAGCTTGGCTTAGAGCCGTCAGCTTTTCTGAACATTTAAACATTATTCGATACAAATTTAAACTTAACTTGCAATTGACAAAAAAAAATATTTGTATCTGAGTTTTTATTTATTTATTTATATTATGTTCGAGGGCAATGTTAAATTGCAGGCGAACATGGTTTGAATCTATAGCTTCACGGCCTTAAGCTTAATTTTTACATCATTTGGGTTTAATGTAAATCGATAATTGAATTTATTTACAAATTTTATACTAGAACTTTTAATTATAATGGGCGTGGATAGTGGTAGAGAGTAGGTGAATTGAAGGTAAGAATTTATAGTAAGTTATTTAAGTTTGTATTTTGGAGGAATTGGACTATTGCATTTATGTTGTGGCTGTTGGGATCAAAAATTGCTTTTCAGGGATTATTGTTGGTTGGGAACAGGGATCTGTGGGGTTGGAGGTGGTTACAGTCGACAAGTATGTGTTGGAGTGTTGGTAGTGAGTTGTTGCAGAAGCTGCACGTTGGGGTTATGGGTGGTTGGCTGAATAGTTAGCTGTGCGTGAGATTAGTGTGTCCTAAGCGAAGGCGAATTATTTTGGAGAATACTCGATGGTGGATAGTCATATTTGACTGCAGTTGGCCGTAGTCGTAAATGGTATTTTTAGTTTTATTGAAAGATTTGTAATGTGAGTTGGTGTTTTTTTGCCTAATGGCAGATGGGTAGTACCGGTTGTTGTGGCGGTTGGAAATGGCTTCAATAGAGGACAATGAATCAGTACAAATGGCAGTTGGTTGTGGATAGTGTTGAGCTATTAAAGTTGCGTTGTAGATAGCGATTATTTCAGCTGAAAAGATTGAGCTGTATAGGGGTAAGAGGTGTTTATGGCAGTTTTCATTTTGCAACTCTAAAGGAGGTTGCTCGGTCGGATTTTGATCCGTCGGTGTATATAAATCTGTGTGAGGGGAGAGAATTTTTGAGTTCGAGGAATTTTTGTTGGTAGACTGAAGATAGAGTGGACGATTTTGGTAGAAGGTGAAGTGAAGTGTTAAAAGAGGAGGAGAAATCAATCCAAGGTGGACTTGAGTTCTTAGTGACTGGTATGGGTTTGTTTGGTAGACCAAGGTTGATGGTAATTTGAATGCAGCGTTGCAGAGCGGATGGTATTTTGGGGTTATTCATTTTTTGCTTTGAGTGTGTTGTCTATGGTTATTTTCAAAGGTGAATTGTGGGACAGGAGGATTGGTTTTATGAGTTTGGCTGTGGAGAGTTTGATTCGATTATCTATTGGCATAACTTTTGTTTCAAACAGGAGGTTGCTTATCGGGGTAGATCGAAAAGTACCAAGGGTGATCCTGATCGCGGAGTGGAACAGGGATTTAATTTGTTGAAGTTGTGAGGTTGGAGCGTTCCCGTAAAGGAATAGGCCAAAATCTATTTTTGACATTATAAGCTGGTTCACGGCATTTAATACACTACGCTGATTGCAGTTGTATTTGCTGTTGGAGAGACATTTTATTATATTAAGTCTGTTGGAAAGTGAGGTGCAGAGATTAGAAATGTGGTCATTCCAGCTATATTTTTTATTGAAAGTGATTCCAAGAATCTTTAGTGTGTTGGTGTTGGTAATATGGGTTAATGAAGTGTTGATTTGTATTTGGCAGGAATGATTTTTACAAATGTGCAGGTGCTTACATTTAGAAAGGGAAAGTATTGCTCCTAAGTAGTCGCAGCAGGAGAGTATGTCCCTTAGTAGTGGGTTTATGTCTATTTGCGTGTTTTTATTCAATTTTTTACTATATGATAATCGTCTGCGTATGCACAGAAATTAAATTGTTTGTGCTTGTCTATGATGTGGTTTAGTTTGTTAAAAGCAATTAGGAATAAAATGACAGAAAGCGGTGACCCTTGAGGGATCCCATTGAATTGAGGAAGTGTTGTAGATTGGTGGTGGTTGGCAAAAACGGTAATTTTTCTATTAGTCATAAATCTGAATTATCTTAAGTTATATTAAAAATCTTCATTTAATATTTTCTTTCTATAATGGATAGCATCCTCAATATAATTGGCCAAGTTTTCCCAACCCATGTCTCCATCTAGAGCCGCGTAGACCTCCAGTTCCTCAAGTACTCCCTTCTTAAAACAGCGCCAGCGAAGCTCTTGCAGAATAGAGCATCTTCCAATAAAGTGCTGCATGTTCGCTAGCTCCTTCAAATTGCAAAGTGAGCATAATCCATCGTTGATATTGCTTCTGGGACAGCTGTTCAAACGTAGCATATATCCTCGCGCCTTTAAGATCCATGTTATGGTTCGTTATTTGGTGGCGGTATTTCAGAACTCAGCTGAGCGTTTCGCAGGATCTTGCCATATTTACATGCTGGTTCTTGCTTTCCTCTGCTATGGCTGTGTGTAAAGGTACCTTCCGCACAGGCCCCGCGCTCATCATAGTTCAAGTCATCCAGGCAACCTCTAACCAACTCCCAGGGAGCCTGGGCCACACTCTCACGCGGATACAGTGCTGTAATGCAGTGCTGGTGACAGCGACGCCTCTCCGTAACCAATTCAATGTCAAACACGCAATTGTCATCCATCTCAGCATCACAATGCACACAGTCTATGAGCTCCTTGTTATCCTTCAGAGTATTACAGCCATGAGAACGACACTCGTAGCAGTGCTCCGCGGAGACAGAGCAAATCTCTTGTAGATTATCGCTGCAACCACGTTGCACAACCGAACCATTGTTGGCAAAGACGGACACACAACTATGGGCTTCATTATCGAGACATTTGCGCAGGATACCCGAACCGGCGGAACATTCTAAGTAATCATCGCAGGCATAACAATTGATGGATCCCTTGTGCCAGGTGTGTACCCAGGCATCTTGAAAATAGTTGAACAAAATGAATGTTAAAGTCGGAATATAAAGAAATTTATGGCCGAACCGCGAAATGGTATCGCCTTTTGAGCAAAATAATAAACTTATAAACGATTTATGAAGCCAATTTAATGGCGAACGGTTTATGCAATTGTTTTGCCAAGTTAAGAAATGGAATAGAATGCACATAGTTTTTGTTTGTTAATGTGGTAAACTGAAACTGTATTTAAACTTGTCTGATATTTCCAATGACATTACCTTTTACCCATTCGGAATGAGTAGCATTTCCACTGAGGGTGATGCTGTGGTCCTGGAGTTTTCTTTTGAGTGACCATGTCTGAGCATATACTGCGCCAAAATATGCGATAGTCTGTACTCGAACAGTGTTTTTCGTTATATAACTGAGTTGCAGATTAAGGCTATAAAAATGTCCGTCTTCTAGTCCGGCATCGATCGCTAATATATAATTTCCGCTAATTTCCGGTAATTTAAGTATTCGTTTGACATAATATCTCTGCAGTTGATCCAATTTGCCTTCCCAGACTTGTGCCCCATAGCAGAGAACGGCTCTACTTTTGCCGTTGTAGACCTTCTATTTTACGCTACACCCAAAAAAAAAAATAGCCTAAAACCACCGAAAATTACCAAAAAATCATGGCGATTTGACCTCAAAATGGCGCCAAAGACATGTCATCCTTATATGAAGGTTGCTTATGACCTTAAGCTTTTCGGTAATTTTAACCTTGCCATAAGGCAATAAATTGCATAAATTTATGGAATTTTTTTCCCAAATGTGAGTTTAAATATTCCCCAGAAACTTGACCATTTATTTCCACAAATAGAAGTTATAACATCCTAAACTTTAGGTCAATTTTGAGTTAAAACTGTGGCAAAATATTGCCTACCTTACTTACCAATTGTAAGGTCAATAATTCCTCAAAATTTGGCAATTTATATCCACAAAGCGAAGTTATAACATCCCTTAATTTTAGGTCAATTTAGGCTTTTGTCTTGGTCTTAGGCAAAATACTGTTTTAATTTAAGGTAAATTCTTATCAAATGTAAGATCAATTTTTCCTTAAAAATTTGGCAATGTATGTTCATAAAGCAAGCATACCCAGCATATTTTGTAATTTCTTTATTATTAACCCTTAACTTAAGACTTATTTTGGTTTTACCTTAAATTTATATTAATAACTTAAACTAGTTTGGTTGAATTTCTTAAAATAGTTTACGTTTTAAAAAGGTAATTTCATTAATACGGTAATCATGTATGGGAGGATTGACAATTTCATTGATATTGAATAATTTAAATGATCCGAATTCTCTGATTTCATAACAGGAATAATGTTTGCTGAATTTTTTTATTCAGTTCCTGGCAGAAAATAAAAACTTTTTCATCGTACAACAATATTTCCTTTATAATACGCTCACCTAACAAAATATAAAATTTGGAATTATGTGCATACAAATTTAAAATTATTTCGTAAACAGGTTTGGGTTGGACAGGTTTGGATTGTAGGGATTTGGAGGGAAAACAAAATTTTTTGCTGAAAAATACATTAATAGCGCGAAAAATATTTATATTGTGTTAGCCGAGCAGGTTCCAAAATCTGAGTTAATTATGGCGCCAGAACTTTGACCTTGTGGCGGTTCCACTTCATCCAGCTCCAATCACTGATCTAATTGCAACTAGTTTGCACACACACACACACTCACTTTACTCTTTCCCATTCTGTGATACTAATCCTTACACTCAAACCAGACACACTCGGTCAGGCGCCAACTGCAATAAACCGAAACTAAACCTAATCTGTGTTTTACATTAAATAATTAAAATGTCTTAAATCGCCACAAATAGTGGACCCATTCTGTAAGAACATTTAACAATTAATCATTTAAATGCTTGTTAATCCCCACAACCATTTGGCTGGCCAGTTTGTTATATGGCAGCTATACGATATATTTATCCGATTTGGATCAAGCTCGCCAAAATTGTGTTGAAACAGACAGTATTCATAACTGCAAAGTATAATGACCCTACCATTGAAAACAAAAAGGTTCTTCTCACTGAAACTAATTTTTCGATCGTCCTATGGCAGCTATATGCTGTAGTCATCTGATTTGGCTCAAACTTGTCAGAATTAAGTGGAAGCCAATGATATTATTTAAAATGAAGTTGTGTTTTCGATAGATATGAAAACAAAAAGGTTTTTTCAAAAAAGACACTTTTTTTACGTATCCCTTTTATTGCAGGTATACTATATAGTTGTCTGATTTTCATCAATCTTATAGCAATCTTCTGTCATCGATTGCACGATTTTTCGATAAATCCCCAAAGGTGTTTCTACTGCGTTCAGCGTCCACTTCCGCATCCACAACAGCTGATCTGGTCTGTTTGTTTACCTTTGCGCAGCAATCAAAATAAATAAAAGTGACTTTGTTTTGCAATTGAAAAGCAACAACGGCTGCTTTTGCAGTTAAGAAAGTTTTTGCAAGTGATGAACGAGTGTGCTGTGACATTGATGTTCGTACGAGGAGTCCCACCCACGTAATATTTGGCATTTGTAAGCTAGAAACAATTATATTAGTATTCCAGTTTTGATTTCTTTATTATTGCTAGCCGGTTCTTTTTGAAAGATTTATTTTCAAGGAATTCTTTCCTGTGGATGACAAACATTTCAGATTTTAGTGGAGCTGCTGCCTGGGACTTTTCGGTTTCCAACCCCACTGGACCGCTAGTCCGTTGCTCTTTTTACGCTTGGCTTATCAGCAAAATAGTGATCGATTGGGAGGCTATTCGGATTATCCAAATTCAGATGGTCTAATTTTTTTCCCAGGTGGCAGGAGTTCTGTCGGATGGCATGCTCCTTTCTGAAACAAGTATGAATGACATTATCAAGGAATAAACCATTTGCAAATAATTGCATCTCAACTGTACTTTTTGGACAGCATTTAAAAACTTTATTTAAATAAATCAACAATATTTAAAAAAATTAACATTTCGCCAATTGTTGTGCCAGCTGTTTTTGTTATCAAAATGTCTTATCGAGATCGGTTCTTATCGATATTAATCGTATAAATATGAAAAACATGTTGGAAGAACCAGCGTTCAAAGTGAACGCAACTTATTGCCGCCCCCCTTACCACCCCCTTCAGCCCACAACTGCCTTTTTTGTGTATGGAGTTCAACGCGCGTTTGCCGATAAGTGGATGCGAACGTGGACGCAGCTGTAGTAGAAACGCACTATTAGTGGAACTATGAAAAAGCATAAGAAACTTATAAATACGAGGTTTGGGGACGCTTGCATTGAATACAAAAAAGTTTTTCTCACTAAAACTAATTCTTCAACCGATCGTTCCTATGGCAGCTATATGCTATAGTCATCCGGTCCGGCCGGTACCGACAAATGTGCAGCGTATTTGTACCAAAAGACTTTGTGCAAAGTTTGGTTACGATGGCCTTAAAAACACCAAGTATGACGAAAATCTGACAATTATATAGTATAGCTGCTTTGTTTTCAATGGTAGCGTCTTTATACTTACCAGTTATGAATATTATCGGTTTCTACATAATCTTGGGAAGTTTGGTCAAAATCGGATGAATATATCATATAGTTGATATATAACAAACTGGCAAGCAAATGGTGTGGCAACCTCTGGCCACACTATTCATCGTTATCACGCGGCAGCGACGCTGTGCAGCTTGCACCATCCCTAACGAAGAGGCACAGCGACAACCCATGGCTTCGGCCACGCGCGGTGTCGCGTCGAGTCTATTCAACTCAACAATAATTGTTTGCTTAAGGTATATTCAATAAAGTTAGTTACTTATAAAACCTCCTAGCTAAATTGGTCAAAGTAGTGGCGCCATCTAGTTGCAGAGTTTGGGAAAGCTGCCGCTGTGTTAAAAAATTCGCTTACAGATGTCTTAATATGTCAAACACTACCAAATGTAGCGATTTAATGAGCTTTTGGTTTGACTGTAGCCACTTTTAAGTTATTGGAATTTATTATAACAGTTTGGTTGCTTTGTTTCCAAACTTGCTTACCTCATTTTCATTGAATTGGGATTCATTATTTCCAGTTTGATCATTGAGAGTTGTTAATTTGATTAGGATACGTGACTAATTATTTCGATGACTGTTCATTGACAGGTCCGTTTGGTATCCGAATTGCATACATTCATATACAAACGTTGCTATATGCATTATTAAAATATTCCATTCAATAAACTCAAAACACAAATCCATTGATGTATACTATAAGCCTAATCGGCTTATGGCATATTAAACCATTGGCAAACATGCATTTTCGACATTTGTCGCTTGCAATTCAAATGCAATTTCCCTGCATTTTCACACAGGTTGTTTGTGTCGGCCAGAAAATAAAACTTTCACCATTCCCACACCATGTTTATTGGCCACAAACCAAATGCAAAATGAGCCCAAGCAAAACATAATTTCAATTTCCGTTGCAATTATTTTGCCCAGCATTTGTTCGGGCATTATTATTAAGTAGTTTAAATAATTCAACTAACATGTAAAAGCCTTTAGACGTTGACAGGGGGCGGGTTACGGTCAGACACAATTCCAAAAATAGCGTTGAACTTTAATGTATTTTCAGTTCCGTCTGTCAATCCACATAATTTTTTAAATTAGTTGGTTGATGCAAGATTAATTCTGGAAATGAACACTAGACATGTGACACTTTTTGTGGTCATGATATTTGAAACGCACTGAATTGTGGTTGGGGAAAGACAATAGCAACTCCTAGTTATTTACAATTGATTCGATTTTTACAGTTAGTTAACAAATAAAAGTCCAGCTAACATTTAATAATATCTTTTCCATCTCAGCTTAATGAATCTTGTGCCTTTACATATGCCTTTACATGAATAATTAAAGCGAAAGAGTAAAAACTTTAGAGTGTGTCGGATTTGTATGTCAGCCGTTTGTCACGCTGCCGGAGCTGACTGTCAAGGCTGACTGGCAAACAAAAAAAGTTTTGCCAGCAAACTTTCGTCCTGGCACATGCACGCGTTTGTGAAATGCAGCTGTGCGATTAAATTAATAACTGCAAAGGATTAAAAAAAAAACGAACTGCCATGGCAAGGACATCAAGTCAAGCCAAGTTAAGGCACAGCCCAACCAGGCAGCTGGCCCAACCGGCAGGTATGGCCCCCTGGGCACTCATTTGCATAATATTTACTTATGAGCTGACTTGGCGAAGCGTCGCCCACCCCCCCGTTCCATTCAGCAGCGTGGAAGAAAATAATTTGCTGAATTATGTCTTAAATAGTTAACCAAGTTTGCACAACATTGTGTGGCCCTTTTCTTGGTGGCAGTTTTGGCCATTAATGTTGTTGCAGCTAAGCTGCTTGTTAATTTGCCGCCACCTCCTCGGGGGCAAAACTAAAATGTTCTTTGGACAATGCAGGTGAGCAAACATCAAAGCTGTCTCAAAATTGCAAACGACGTGACAAGCAGCCAGAACTTGAACCAATTCACTTAAAGCCAGTCCCCTGTCTCCAGCCACTCGCTTATCTTCACATGACGCCGCCGGTTGGCATCGTAAATTTCGACCCCCAAAACTTTCCATTAAGAAGCTCAAAAACAGATCCGATGCAAAGTTCCCAGTGCGGGAGGGGGGCGCCGCAACAAATCACGCGACCGGGCATAATGGAAATCCCGTACCCCGAACTAGTTGGCCGGTGGAAGAGAAAAAAAGATGTGGCCAGGAAGTGTACGCAGTCTGTTAGGCGGGAAAACGAATATCATAATTTACTTTGTCACCCGCTGCGAATTAGCGTGTGTGGCCAGCCACGCCCCCACCCGACTCAGCAGGACGAAACATTCTCAACAAAGCCGAGCTGGAGCTAAAGCCACTCGAACTTCAGCTGGGTGGAAAACTTTCCACGAAAGCACTTAAAAATTTTGTGTGTGCGCCGACTTTAACATACGATAAAGAGACAGACAGACAGACAGGCAGGAGGATAGTGCGGTGAGGTGGACGCAGAGGCAGTTGGCAGCCCATCCAGACAAATAAGCGACGTGGCAGGCTCAGATTGCACTCTGCTCTCTCCCTTCTGCGAGTGTGTGTGTGTGTGTGTGTGTGTGCGTGTTGGCCACAATGCAAATTAATAAAAAACCATTTGAGGCTGGAACATTTTTACCAGCTTGGCTAATAAATAACACAACGGCGACAGCTTCATTTATTTGAGTGCCCGACGCAGTGGCACGAGTTGGCTGCAAATGTGCACTTTTTAAAGACTGTCCTTTGGCCTCTACTCCAAACCAAGCCATGCCCAAGTAAACATATTATCTCATTCCCAATACGATATCCGTTTTTTTTATGTTCTTAGCTTTCAATATGATTGCCTGACACACAAATACACAGACATACATTCAAATGGCATTTGCAATGTCATCACGTATACGCCATCCTTACACAAAAACCAAAAAAAAAAAAAATGTAAAAGGAGGCACACGGCGAAACGAAGTGCTTATACCCTAGCAGTTACTATTAACCTTAGGTGGACCGGCTGGTAATCTGGTCCGGTCTTAAGCTTAGCGAAAAGTCCCTGGTTGGACCCAGTATGTAGAATATATGAAGAAACATTTTGAAGAATTTCAGAACGAAGTTTGTTGACAAAAGTTCATTCGCTTTTGAATTGCTAAGAATGTAGGTCATGAAAGCAAGGTTTTTATAGATGAGCAAGGAGAAGTAATTGAAGAAATCTAACAAACATCGGTCTAGAAATTCTCTCTTGGATCGAGAAATTACATTGTTACCCTTTTTACGATATCGAAAAAACTTGCTGCATGTACTTACTCTTATTTTTTTTCTCTGACTCTATTGATTTTAAAATTTTAAGCATATTTTATTATATTTAGATCTATTAGTCAATGAATCTTATATAACAATGCTAACCGTTCATCACAAAAAAGGAAAATAATTAATAATATTTATATCCGCTAATAATCTATTCTCAGATTTCGAAACATTAAAATAAGTCGGATTCTGAGATGATTTGTTCTAATTAACCGGTTTCACGATAAAATTCTTGATTATGTGTCTGAGTCTAGGGAACCAGTTACATAGTTACAATCTAAATCTTATTAGTAAGACAAACGGAATATCATCAAAAACATCCCAAACAAACAAGTCGGTCAGGCCCGACTGTAGTATACTCTGTAGCCTGCAGCTGCGCTGCGGCAGCAAACTTTCTTTTGGTCATAACTTGACTAATAGATGGCGCCACTACAAATCATTCCCAATCGGTAATGAAAACAACGTAATGCCGGATATTCTTGACCCGTTCCGAAAAAGAATTGAGTTGATCTGACTTTTTTGATCCTAAAAAGCATACGAGGTAATCTTAAAAAAGATTGAATTAAGCAAATAATTCGAGAACAATTTAATCTCAATCCAGGATCATTTTAAGCAAGTTCGAGATTGTTTTTAAGCTCGCGATATGCAGTTTTGATTTGATCCTTCTTCTTTCTTTCCTCCGACATATTCCATAGGATATCCCAATACATTTCAAAACCCACACCAGTTTTGGTTTACTTAAAACTTCTGAAAAACAAAGATATATAAAAATGTATTCGGCTCAACTGGTATTCGAACCCACGACCATACGCACTGAACACGAATGGAATGGCATCTCATCTCTCACGACCATCGCCATCGTTTGTTGCCGCATGTCAAAAATGCTACTTAAACTTTGTCGCTCTCGCTCTCTTAATTATGAACATGTGATCTCAAAGGGGATTGAAGTAAGCACATTTGGAATGATACAAGATCGAAAGGCTTGGGCGCTTCCCTGAAAGCTTGAATTGTGTCGAATATCCTGTAAATCGAGATTGAATTTTCAAGCTCATGCCGGGCTTACTCCAAGATTAAAAAGATTGAAAATATCCAGACTTTTTTTTTTCTGTGTAAGGTCGGAAATGATTCCTTCGCCTTGTTACATACTTTTGCGCAAACTTAATATACTCTGTGTACCTTTGGTACAGAGTTTACAAAGTGCACATAATCCAAAACTACTTAAAGACTTTATACAGTTTTATAATAGACATAATGTGTCTAGTGTGTTCTGGAAGCATCTTGCATCCGAGTACTACGCTCCAGCCACACTGACTGTGTGATCATATTCTAAGTTGTATGCATATACTATATTCACATTAAAAGATTTGGAATGAAGATAATGAGATCGATACGCTGATCAAGGTGGAGGATCTCGATGACAATGACGTCTGGCTTGGTTCAGCTTTTATTACACTGATGGCCGATGTCTGATCCGCGCTTGCCGTTGTTACTTCTTGTGTTCTTAGTGATAATTATATTAACTATGCTAGCCAAAGGTAAGGCCGGCGCCGGTCCAGCTGCTCTCAGATTGTGGGTGGACTCCTGCTCGGTCGCTTTCTCTGAAGGCGTCTCCCCATTGTCATTTTTCTTGGCTAGGTCCTCTTCGAACGAAGACACCAAAGCGGCCCGATGGAGGGTGGCCGGTTAGGCCGAAGAGGCAGTGGTTTGGGTTTGTGTTTCTAGGGTAGATCCACTTTGGAATTTTAGGGGAATTTGGGAGTATTTCAGAGCAATGTTTTGTTTTATTTTTAAATTATTAGTAAATGAATAACATGAGACTTTCGAGTCCCACCCCTGTCCAGGCGTCTGCTCGGAAGATGTGACACTTCAGTTAGAATTAAGATCATATACTTCTGAAACATTGAAACTGACTTCAAAATTTGGTTGAAGGTCTCAAGATGATTTGTAACTTGCTTTGAAAATTGCGCTCAATCATTAATGGGAAAATGATTCAAATTGCAGCCTATAAGGCATATTTGTGTATCGACAAAGTGCGATACCTATTGAAATAATAAAAATTCATTATTTGATATTGGGCGATATTTGGGGTATTCTTAAAAGAAAAACTAGAAAGAACGGAAAAGTTGCCGAAAACATGGATGAGATGACAAAAAACTGGATAATGGCAAGTCGGAAAGTCACCAAAAAAAGGGTGAGCAAAGCGTAATGAAGGGGGTCAAACAAAAAATTAGCGTATAAACATAGTAGCGTCAAGCGGTTGTAAATTTATTATGGGGCCAAATAAGACAAAAAGAAGAGAGGTTTGCTCCAAAACTTTGGTGTAATACTTTACCCACAAGGTTTTGTTTTATTTTAAATACTTGATTATAAACTTTTTTTTGCATTGAAGAATCTTAATGATCCTTTGGAATTTTTTTATGCACAACTATTACGCACTTTCGATATTTTTAAAAATTAGTCTTCGTTCCAAAAAAAGTTCTTAAAAATTCTACCAAATGTGCTAAAATCAGATGGGAGTTAAGGCAATTCTATAAATCAAGCTTCTCGGCGATCATCGAATATCCACTAACTTATCCCCATTGTCTTGGAGAATAAAAGACGATTTATTCTATCGAATTCTTTAGTAAACATCTTGTTATACCCCACGCAAAAAGGGTATAAAACGAATTCCGAGCCAGATACGAGTTTTGCGCCACTAACATGCGTTTATATTGCTTCACTCACTTTCTGATTTCATTTTTCCATGAAGCCATTATTTCCGTTGTTATTTGCCATTATGACAATTCAGTTAGTAAAATTCGTTACGAGCTTAAAACTAATTTCAGATTAAGTTCAGAGATTTGCCACCCAGCCATTGGGGAGTTCTGCTTTTTCGCAAATTTCGCCTCACAACGCAGACAGAAAAACACAGACAGAGCCAAGCACTGATAGAGAGAGTTAGAGGAAGACAGACAGAAGGAAAGCGAAAATCTAATAAGTGATTTACATGACTCGAAGGAATTTCACCGCAAGGCCCATGAAATCGAGAAATGTCAGAAATCGATACTTCATTAAGATACAAAACGAAGGAAATGCCAATCTGCCTGCTTGTCTGTCTGCGAGTGTCCTGTTATGCGATTCCACTTTGCCAGCTTCCTTTTTGCCAGGCCTAACGACCAGCACGCAACCGGCCTATCTAAATGACTAGATGACTGATATGATAGACCGTGGAATCATGCCATTTTGCTGACTTGGCATTTCCCTCGGCACATTCGTACATTAAAGACGCATATTTTCGCTAAATTTGATTAGGCCATCAATGTTTTTGGCTTTGTCCAGATGACAATCTTTAGAAATCTTGTGATTAAAGTAATTAAGAATCGGGACTAGAATGTTAGTCAAATATCTTATTGAAAATAAAAAAAAATTATTAAATTCTCAATGCACTTAAGATGTTGTTCTGAAATTGCTACAAAGGCACCGTTGCTTTAGCATCGCTTGAATCGAGAAATTTCATTCTCACCCTACTTCTGCATTTATTTTGTTGAGGCAAGCTACACGACTGAGCAACACGTCCAAGTTATAAAAGTACATTTGATATCGAACTTATGCTATTCCAGTATTTTGCGAACTATTATTTAGTGATTTAGGTAATTTGAGATTATTAATTGCTTTTGTTATCCTTTTTTTTTTTTGTTTTGAATAAAAGCTAACTTCCTCAACCCACCGTCAAATAAACGTATATAGACGGAGCTACAAGATTTAAGATGGTTTCTCCTAACAATGAAATTCGGATTTCTTAGTTTTTTATTTTCTCGGTTTATGACAGCTATTGTCAGGTCATTTGCTGATAAATTTTGCTTTAAGCTGCCTTTACACTGTTCTTACATCTCTAAAGAGACTCACTGACAATAGTCTAATAGCAAAGCAAATATCTCTAAATATTTGGAAAATTTAGGCTTTTTTGATGTTATTTGACGGGTTCAATTTGATAAGAGTTTCTATTTTGAGAATTTTGACAACCGACTATTTAGAGATATATTATAAATGTACAGGCAGCTTTAGCTTTTTATGTTCTCCTACACGCCGATAATGACTCCCGATGATAAAGTCCAATGTCTGCATAAGGATGTGAAAGACATTGCATTAAAGTGCTGACTCAGACACAGGGCCAAGATTGCCGCCGAACATAATAGTTTCTCTTAATCTCACGATGATCACTTCCTGCAAACGTGGATTGACGGAGTTGCATACCAAAATTGCCGACCTTCCAAGTATATGACCTCCGAGACCAGTGGCTTTCTGAATTTTCGTCTAACTCTCAGTCTCTGTCTTTAGCTGAATCTGGTCCTAAAAATCCGTCGCCAAGGTGCAAGTGCAGGCCACTGAAACAGTAACTGCCTGCCTGCCGATAGTGAAGGATATACCACGCAGCGATGCCAATGTATTTTTCGAGTATCCTATATCACGGACTTGGCCACAGAACTAAGTGTGGTAATTGTGCGTGTGGCCCTTGCCCGGAATATTGCCACTTTGCTCCGAATGACATGCCCACATGAATGCTTTGCATAAGATTAGTTGTGCTCAGTTTGCTGACCGATGTATAACCATTGCAAAGCAAACCCTAATCGAGTTCTTATATCCGAAGCAATATGGAATGAAACAACAAAATTCTTATCAATTATTGCGAAGTTATCGTTTACAAAACATTTTCGAATCCGTCCTCGACACTTTCTCGATAGCAAATCCGTATTGAAATCGATTCAGTTTTCGGTCCATTTTCGAGAACGGATGCGAAAATGTGTGTCGAGAACTTACGTTTTGCTGCCACAAACTGAGCGACATACTTTTTCGTACTGAAAACAAAATACATGCTCAATAGTTTTTTTTTAGAGAAAACTTCGAGAAAATGTAGAAAATGAATCCGTTCTCTGTAACGATTGCTGAGTGGGAAATTGGTATATTTAACTTTTAAATCTTAAAGTATATACGGGGGTGCCTCATAAAACACTAGATTTTCGTGTTTGTATTTCAAATTTAAACTGCTTGATTTTATATATGAAGTGGCACAAAAATGCTCGGTTACTAGATTAGATGGGGAAAGTAAAGCTAATTGAAACCGAGTTACAATGGATCCAAATCCCAAATTCCTGGACAAAAGTCGAAAAACGTATTTGATTTGGCTGAAAGTCTGTACTCGGGGGTTTTCGGGGTCGTTGATTACGAATTCGATTTCAAAATTCAGAAATACAAAATGGCGAAAACAATTTGGCGGACAATTTCTTCAAAAACATTTGATTTGGCTGAAAGACTGTACTCGGGGGTTTTCGGGGTCGTTGATTACGAATTCGATTTCAAAATTCAGAAATACAAAATGGCGAAACCAATTTGGCGGACAATTTCTTCAAAAACTTCGTACTACGTAACTACGTATTTGATTCATGAAAAATCAATTTGCTCAAATTCTACACCTGATCTAGCAACCAAAGATATACTTTTCACTTTACATATAAATTTTCAGAATTTTAATTTGAAATGCAAACGTTTATACTAAAATCTCTTGTGATTTCTGTGTCACCCCCGTTATTATCTACATTCTACTTCTGCGTGGTTATTTTTAAGACCTTGTTCTAGTGTCAAAACACTTGGGGCTTATCAATTGTAAATTAATAATGTATTTTATCTGCTTGCTGCAATTGAATGCAATTTGTCTAAACACTTTTACTTGGATTTTATTTGGTCATATGTTATGGCTGCTGCCAGTGGCAACATATTCCATGAAGCCAATTATTTCGGTATTATTTTCAAGTCAAAAGTGAGGCAAATTATTCAGTTTATGCATCAGCTAATTTGGACATTAGTTTATGTGTTTATGCGTGTGTTGTTGCCAGAGAGCATTGTCCAAAGTATAAAGTAATTTTCGTATAATTGACATAATTGGGTACACTTCACATATTTAATCAATTGTCAAAGCAACGACACACACACACGTACAGAAGTTGGCAAAGTGACAAACAGCACACATAGACAGATGGCTGTTGCTCAATTTGCCGTTAAGCTGACAATGACAGCAATGGCAATTTTATTGGCAGGCTCTGGCTAAATGGCCACTGGCATAGATAAATATTTGTTGGCTTTGCCATTGCGCGCTCCACACGCACACACACACACACTTAGCCATACTCAAACACGTTCCCAGTGCTGAGCCAAAGCTTTCACTCAAATGTCAGTTATCGCCTCACCGACACCAACCAACACACACAAATACGAGCACTTCTCGAACTTTGCCATCTGTTTACCATATGTCCCATCCACATCCACCTCCTTGTGGCTGGGTGAGTGTTTGTTTTCAGCATTTGTGATGTGGTCCGACAACCGGATGGATCTGTCTAAATATAATGAGAGGTCATTGATTATGTATGCATAAAGAATAACATTCTGAAGTTTCTTAATTGTGACATAAGCCGGAGATGATTTTAACCAAAGATAATGAAACAACTACCTATAGATAGGATAATTTCTAAAATTAATCAGCGGAGGCTATTTTTGTATTTTGTTTTTCGTGGTCCTCAGACGAGTTCCCTGGAACAGAATGCAAAGAGCACGTACTACTTGTCGCTAGGAAAAAAACACGCTGCAATATTTCTTGAAAAATCCAACGAATTGAAAATGAAATAAATATTAAAATCTTAAGAGATTTTAAATTGGGTGTCGCTTACAAAATTTTTATTTTCTCGGCTGACAAGACCATCTACCAACTCAAAGACTCTGTAATCTTCACATAATTGGTCGTCCAGCAGCAGTTGGCCATAATTATGCATTAAGCTTAATTATTGGAACCGGATTAAGCCATCCATTCAAGACTCAATCAATGGCGGCGGGCCACAACAAAAGAGGAAACAGCCCAACGAAAATCATTTAAATGACAATTAATTAATGACTCTTTTTAAATGGCATCAAGTTCCGCCCCGATCTTCATACAGTTTGCAATTTATTTCTGCATAATGAGAAAAAGGAGAGGAAGAGGATGAGGTGGAGTGGCGACGGCGACTTTTTGGCTGTCACTGGCATATGCAAAACTTCAAGGCAAACTGTCCAAAACAGAAGCTGCCTGGTGACCCTTTGAAGAACCGAAAACTAACCGAAAACTAAATTTCAAGGCTCATTGCCTGCAAATAATGTGGCCAACTAGTCAGTCAAGTCTGAGGGCCTTCCCGCCCACCGGCTTTGCTGTGCACTGAACCTCACTAAATGATGCGGTCACACACACACACACACACACACACACCCACACCCATTGGCAAAAGTTTGAGTTTGTTTGGACTGCGGAAAGTTGGGGGAGAGGAAAAGCGAAATTTGCGTAGACAATTTTTGCATATGAAATACAGAAACGTTAATGAGGCGTAAAATGATTCTGTTAGCTTGTAAAATTACATCGATATATGAAAAGTCGAAGCCATAAATGAATGAGCAGGCCCATCGGTTAGACAGTTGGTAATGTTACTTGCTAACCTGTTGATAAATTTATATCTCATCAACCGCAAATTTCACACAGATTTGATTATCGATTTTGGTTCATACAATAAAATGGAAAAAAAAGAACATGTAAAATTATGAAAAATGAGCATAAAACAAGAGCTCCCCAGGCATTTGGCTTGGCAGGTAAACTGACTGCTGACTGCCTGGCAAGCATTCTGAAGCGTAACGTGAATGAGTCAGGCGGGAAACATAAATCATTCAAATGTGAAAATCAGTTAAAGCATAATGCGGCCATAAGGACTGAAATGTGCTTTTGAGCCCGGGATTGGTTTGCTCCCTTTTTTTTTGGATTGTCTACTGTTTATAAATTTATATGTTTTAGCATCAAAGATGCAAAAATGAGATTATGATTAGCGTTTAACAAAAGAATTAATTAAAGGAACCGGTTTTCACTTGAGTGAAATCAAATGTGGTTCATGCTGCCTTTTTTTAAAAACAAAATAAATGCAATCGGTGTCACACCTTATAGTTCAACGAATTTAACATTAATCGTTTGAAACCGATTTACTCAGCCAATTCTGTATAGAATTAGCTACTGTACCACATTCGAATTCGACAAATCTGTATATATAACTGTATATAATTGAATCAAAATCTAGTTACTTGAATTGGAAAAACTTAAGACCGTCCAGAATCAGTACAGCTTAGCTTTTTTGGTTCAGTTGAACCGGAATTTGAAACCAACAGTATAAATATATAAACTCCCCAACCTGACTCAGGGCATCTCAACCTAGCATCGGTTCAAACAATCACCAGTGTGAGTTCAGAAAAAAGTTCTCTAGCAAAGACAGTGTATTCGTAATGGGCATATCGTTCAAATCTATAAAGGTATTGAAGACTCGGTGCAAGAAAATTAAGAATGCCATGATACACATCGTGGAGTCAAACACGATAATGGTGTCTGTGTGCTTCGTCTGATGCACACGAAAACATTTATCGCTAATAACAAATATACTTTAACTTGTGCTATGCGTGAGATCATACAGCTATGCGCCAAACAACTACTACATCCCTGCTTGAGGAGAAGATGAAAATATGTTCGAGCACAGAAAAAAAAATGCAGGGAATTTTGCAAGCCTAAAATGTGTGATTTAATCCCGACAATAGGATTTAATTTTTAAGTACGAGTGGGCATGTATCATTCCGAAAAGGATTGTTTTATGTACGGTTCGTACGTAACAACCAATTGAGATAGTGAGAAATCGAACAAACTGAGAGCTAAAGCAAATTTCCTCTCTTTGCTTCTCTCGGCGTTGTTCGATCTTATTTTTGCGTGCAGCATTGACCGCTTTTAGGCTTGCCTGCATTCTTTGTTTGAAGCTTGCTAGAAGAAGTTGAAGTGCAAAGTGAAAAAAAAAAACAAAAAAAAGTGACAAAAAAGTGAAATAGCCAATGAAATATTAAAGCAATGATGCGAATGCAAAAACTTGCACTATATAGTGAAAAATTTGGCAGGTGAGTGTAAAGTGTTGTAACCGGCGGTGTATGTGTGTGTTTGTATGTATGTGTGTGTATGTTTAATGCGTGCTTCCGATTTTCGGCTTGGGTGTGAACATACATACATACATATGTAAAACCCGTTGTAGAAGCAATGCATTGTCCGCCTTAAATTCACATATGTATGTATGTGTGTGTATGCATGTGGGCAAAAATGCGCGCTTTACTCAAATTTTTTCTTGTTTCTGACTGAGTGTCCACGCAAGTTTATTAAATATTTAGTTTATTTTGCATTACATTCGTCACATTATTTCCATTATTTACAGATGCGAGCTTATGACAGCTGAAGACCTTAAAGAAGCGATCCCTGATTTAGGCCCTCGTATGGGCCTTAGACAGAAGCTGTTCTGGTGGAATCAGATTGAATTGAGTAGATTTATATTTGTGTATCAAAATAGCAGCCAGATCAAGAATGTTTTTGTGTTTTGCCACTCCGCATACCACAATTCGTAAATAAATTGTTCGAAACTTCTAGACATTTAGAGTTATCCAAAGAATTTATCTAGACATTCATAGTTATATGCATTAGTTATCAGTTTAATCTTTAAATTTTTTCTACTTGCAGCTTGCCAATGAAGACGATTCGATTTCGATTGGATAACTGGCGAAGGGAGAATGAGTATTATAGCAGAAAATATTTATATATATTTAATATTTATTACACAAATTTCCTGTAAGAAAATATTAGAAAATATATATATAAAAAAAAAAAATCTCTGCCGAACTAGAATACTATCTCTACCAAACTAGAACACTATCTCGTATGGATCAAAGTTGAGTACGGATATCGGGCACGAATCTATTTCCACCGAACTAGAATATTATCTCTTATGGGACTAAGTTATATTCGAAGAAGAGGATGAGTTTAAGTTCGGCCAGGCTAAAACCGGGATAAAAATCAAAAAAATTATCCGTACTTAAATTGTTACTGTCGGGAATGATTTATGCCATTCCAGGATCAACCCAATTTTATTACCATTTCGGCATGGATTGATCCCGGAATTCCCGGATGTTTTTTTTCAGTGAAATGGATGAGAAAGGATGGCAGAAAACTTAAGCTGGGCTTTCGGTAAAGCTTAATACAGGGGGCGTTCGAATTTTCCTTCAGTTGTCAAATTCTATACTTAAAAAAAGATAAAAGCTAACTTCGGCTCTCCCGAAGTTTTTATACAAGCTGGCAATTGTATAATTTAAATAAATAAAGGTTTTAATTGATTTTCATTCAACCATTGAATTTTTGCTTTGAACAATGTTAGCCGAGTGTTTTTCTAGTTTAGTTCCATTTGCTGGCCAGTTTGTTATATGGCAGCTAAATATTATATTTATCCGATTTAGATCAAACTCCCCAAAATTGGGTGGAATATTATAATATTCATAACTGTTGAGAAAAAAGACGATACCATCGAAAATAACAAAGTTTTTCTTACAAGAACTACTTTTCCGACCGATCGTTCCTATGGCAGCTATATGCTATAGTCGTCCGACTTGGATCAAACTTGACAGAATTGTGTGGAAGCATTTAATATCATTCAACATAAAGTTTGGGAGCGATAGTGCTGAAAACAAAAAAGTTTTTCTTACTAAGACTTTTTTTCAGATCGATCATTTGTATGGCAGCTATACTATATAGTTGTCCGATTTTCATCAAACTTGGTGGAATCATGTAAAAGCATAGAAAACTAATAAATACGGGGATTGGGGACGTTTGCGTTGAAGACAAAAAAGTTTTTCTACACTAAATCTACTTTTTCGACCGATAGTTCTTATGGCAGCTATATGTTATAGTCATCCGATCTGGCCGGTTCCGATAAATGGGCAGCGTCTTTTTACCGAAAGATATAGTGCAAAGTTTGGTTATAATAGCTTTTAAACTGACGGAGGAGATCGCATAGAAACAGACGGACAGACGGATGACAGACGGACATGGCTGTAGCAGCTCAGCTCGTCATGCTGACCAAGAATATATATCTTTATGTGGTCGGAGATGTTTCCTTCTATGCGTTAATAATAACATTAAATTTAATTTGCGTTGCTGACAACTATAAGGACACCCCACGTGAAGAAGCTCACATTTATATACACGTTGTGGATTATAACACAACGTGAGCTTAGCTAGCTCAGTTAGGGATGAAATGTTTAGAGTAAAAGCAAGATCGCTCGCAAGAGCGACTCAGTACAAATTCAAAACGACAACCGAGCTCATTGTTGGTCCTTGGAGTTTAAACAAACGTTGTGCAGTTCTCAAATTATTAGCTTAATTTGATGCACTTAAGGAAAAATAAGCATGTTTTTTTGACATACAAAATTACGAGCATTTGGACATAGAATACACCAAAAATGTTTGGGAAAGCGTTCGGGCCAAGTTGGACAAGGAAGGCATGGTATTAGTGCTGTTGCTTTTGGCAGAAGAAAATTTGCCCTCATGCGGACCACTGCAAGAGCGCTTGTCGAGAGTTCCAGTTACCACAGCGGGAGAAGCGTGTAGCTAGAGAATTCAGTCAGCGCCGATTATTTATCAAGCATTTGAAAATGTTTTATGTTATCTGGATGCAATGCAACACAAAATAAAAATATGGTAAATTTGTCGTAGAAAAATTTCAACGCTTTAGCACTAAGCTTAACATTCAAACAGAAACAAATGGGATTAACATTAAATATGTCTTTCAAAGGTGCTAAAATTTAGCTAGTTCAAAAGTGCTGTATAAAATAAGTGCGAAAAATTCTAATAGGTGACAGAAAAGTAATTTTTGGTTTGTAGCAACATTCATCAGAGTCAGAGCATTTCAACTAAATGCAAACGGAAATGTATCTGAACCAATTTGTATCTCAATCAAATGTTAAATTCTTTAAATTCGTTTTATTACAAATGCCCCATACTACAATATGTCCAACAATTATATCTGAAATAATAATATGAAACCAAGTTTAGCTAATCGTTAATTCCTGAACTTGTTATGCATTTTGTTTAACAATTAACTGATAAAAACGAGATAACGATACACATGCCATGCTCGTGCTTTCACCCACTTCTGGGTGAGCTGCTGGCGCGTGTGTTAAATGGCAAAACGTTTAATGTTGCTGGTCACGTAATAAATCTAAATCTGTGCTCTGTGCGCTGTCACTTCCGTTTTATGATTTAATTTGTAATTTACTCGTAGGACTTCTCATACACAGAATTTTGTTATTTTTTTGTACGGCAGTTTGTTGACTTGTTTTGTTATACGGCGTACGTTCATATTTTTGGGACAATGATGCCTGAGGGCCTGCTTAGTACATGAAGAAGTATGAAATATGTTTTTTTTTGGTAACTCAGTAGGCAATTCGATTATGAGAAACGTTGATTTTTGTTTGGGGAGTAATTTCTTGTTTTGTTTTTTTTAAGCGAAACGAAATCTAACAAAAAAAACTGTCAAAAGAGGAGCCCGTTCACAAAGGGTTCGCCCCTTCGCCTTAAGTTAACGCCTTAAGGGAGTTTGCTGACTTTTATGGTCTGCTATTTTGCATATTGAAGGCACAGTTTGCAGTTCCTTGCCTCAAAGAGAAATTACCTTTTTTGCGCGTTGCTCAGCCCCGCCCAAAGGTTGTCTTTTTACGCTCGAGGCGAAAATTTTCTAAAATTTTAGACTTGCAGTGGCTTTTTGTGTATGCGAGTGTGTGTGTGTGCATTTGTCTAAAACCCATTTGCTTTCAACACCTTGCCTCACTTCGTCTTGGCTTTTATTGTTGACCAGGATAGGGAAAGTGTTGGCCGTTGGTCGCTGCCAAGGCCCATGAACGTTTTGCTATCGTGTCTTGGCTAGCCAGTCTTACTGTCTGACATATGGCAAGTGCCTGAATGGGCAGTAAGCTGCGATTATGTGCTACACACACACACATGCATATGGGAGAGACCATGATGCAATGAGAAGGTGAGGCAAGGGGAAACAGTTGAGATTTTATAAAGCCAAAGATACCATAAGATTGGTAAAAACAAAGAAAAACCTAAGAAAATGTTATGAAAAACTCACGCAAGGTATTTAAACTTAATCGCCCTAAAATTGGAGCAGAGAAGTTGAGAAATCTTTTACACATACAGAAAACGGGCAATTTTTCTACTTTCACAACAAACTCTGCCGATATCTCTGCTCTGAAGTATTTTAATATTACTCATACGCATTGTAGAATCAGAAACACCACTAAAATAGCGACTTGCATGGACAATGGTAGACAGTTATTGGCAGAAAAGAGTCCCCTTTCCCACATTGCCTCACCTATTTATTCTAAAGATGGGAGAGATGGGAGAGCGCCGTGATTGCAAGTGCCGTTCCCTATCTCATTCTGTTTATGTCTGTGTGATTGTGTGTGTTGCTTGGCAGCATTTCCGTTGCCTTTCACCAAACGGAAGCTAAGTGCACTAAACGATTTGCTTGTTTCGTGTGCTAAAATATTTAAGCAGACCAACTCGATAGGTAGAACTGAATTTCACTTTAAAATTAAGAGATCTGCTGAAAGTCGCTTCCGTTTTTGATATATTGCACTCAAGTCGTATACAAATGGCCCGACCATTGATAACTCAAACTATTTGGTAGCCTCTTAGTTTACTTAATTTGGCGTATAAAGTGTTTTGTGGTTCTACTTGAGTGTGTGTGTGTGTGTGTGGTAAATGAGAGTGTGTGTTATTAATGCCGCTGCCTGAAAGTATGCAGCACTTTCTCAACTGAAGGCTTGAAGGGTCATTTTATTGCATTGTCAATTTAATGGTGTGGAAATGCTTTACACAGCCAAGCTGCTTCCCCCACACACATTGAGCCAAGCTAAGCCGAGTGCTAACTAAGGCAGTTCAGTGCCTCTCTCACTCTGGTCTGTATCTGACCCACATCAGTTGCCTTTGCCTCCGCTTCCAAGTGAAATAAGGCAAACGTTTAATGCCTGCACAATATTTATTGCCATGTTTCATATTCCTATATACGATTTTTCCACAGACATGGCTACAAAGTAGCCTCCGACTTCAACTGCAACTCTGACGCTCACTTAGCCTGCATTGTTTAGTTTTATACTTTTTCTTGCTTTGGCTCTCGTTGTTGTTGCTGTGTCCAGCGATTTATAAAATGCCAAGTTGTAACGCCAGCAGCAGCCGTAACCAGGCCATAAAAACAACAAACGGAGACGCAGGCATTGTGTGCCACAGCCGTTGCAAGTCCAAGAGATAAACGGAAATTATTAAAGTGCTGCCAGATTTATGAAAATGTATTTGCCCCTTGTCTGCCTCCATGCTTATCTGTGTGCGTGTCAGAGTGCATTTTCAAATTGTTGAAAGCCCAGCTGATATCTGTTTGGTTTTGCCTAACTGCATATTAGTCAGCCTTATGCCAAACGAATCCTGGAGGGTAGAGAGAGAGCTAACATTTCTTAAGCTGGGTAATGTTATTCAAACACATTACGCTTGTTGGTAAAACAAGAGCCCCGAAAGAGAATTAGAATCTATAAATTAGTAATTTTCAGCTCAGATTAATATTTACATATCTGGACTCTCAAAAAACAGTTGCGATATTTTGTGTGTCATATGGTTTAAACACTTGCCACAGATGATAAAGTTAATTCATTATTCTCAACATATTTTGTAGCTGTCAAACCTTCATTGTTTTCAATTTATGGCTTAACACTGAAAATCCTATTTATTATTTAACCCAAGCCCACAACTATCGCTTTAAAAACTGGCCAGGGTATTTAAATATTCATCAAAAGAACGAAGCGTTTTTACTTTTGCCAGAACTGGAAATCAAAACTACCATTACAATTTCTGGGTAATTCAAAATTGTATCACCATTACAATTATATTAATACAGTTTCAAAACTTTCAAAAATTGTACCTAAAGTAGATTCCGATGCGATTTCTCATAACATGAAAGTAGTTGTAATGGTAATTAAATTTCTAATTACGAAATAATTTTAGTTGTAGTGGTAAAAACATTTTAAATTACCCGAAAAATTAGAATGTCAATTTCTATTAACAGCTCTGTTATGTACTAAATGTCTCCTTGGTGGCCGATCCATTCTATTAAGGGCCCTTTTCTCATGTTGGTGTTTTTGCAAATCTAGGTGGATTTGCTGTATTTGCTTTGCTCATGTTCAATGCTAACCATCTAGATGAATTTCGTAGCAATCTACTTCCCCCTCATTGATTTCAAAAACCATCTACATGCTAATGCAAATTAAGTATTTTTATGTATCCGCGCATATGGTCACACTGAAAAATATTTGAAATCAAAAAACAACTGCTGCTAAAAACAGTAAAGTTTGAATTGTTATTAAGTAAACCAAAAATGGAAAATATTGGATGTGCCTTTAATATACAAGAACACCTGCATACATTGCTCTATTTGCCTGTGTGAACATAGCTTTCGACCTACTGCTTAATCTCCCATCATAGTAACAAGTCGTTCCAAAAGAAAAACCTTCTCCTCCTCTGTAAAATTCTTGCTTTAATTTTTAAAATTGCCGCGAATTAAAAAAGACAATAATCAGCCGAGTGCAGATGTGCTACCAACCTTGTATTATACCATTCCAGCCATCCCGGTGTGACCGTGGCGCAAATGGCCGATTTCATAATCAACCTACATGAGACAACCAATTGCACAAAAATCATCTAGTTGCAAAATGTAGATGGATTTCGATTTGAGCAAAAACATGAACATCAGAAGACGGCCCTAAATCTACATTTTGTTTTAACAAAAAAAATATACGGGGGTGTCACAGAAACCTCTAGAGATTTCATCTTCGGTTGGTTTGCAAATCGATCGAAAAATTCGTCGGTGTCACAGAACTTCAAGAGATTTCATTTTCTTATTTGAAAATCTGGATAGAACAGATCTCTCTCAAAAAAATTTCCCTTTTTTTAGTTAAGGGGTAATTTGCTGTTCAAGTAATATTTATTGATTGTGTTATATATTTTATAATGCATTTTTAAATTATAGTTCAAATTTATATATATTCATTTCATATTCTCCAAAAATAAATTGCGAAATTTACAAATGTGTTCGCGCTACTCATGAAGTATAACTTGCCAGCCCTTAGTCAGCTGGCTGTCACATAGAGAGTGTCGTAACCTGTAGATGGCGCCACTTGAGTCAAAATTGTTTGGGTGGTGAATTTTGCTAAATCTCCAAACAAAACACGAGAGATTTGAAAGAGATTTTTGTGACACCGAGAATTAGTTTTAGGTTGGAATTTAGTTGGAAGAGATTTCTGTGACACCGCTGATAAGTTCTGTTTTTACTTTTGGAAAGATTTGCTTTAGAGAAAATAAACCAAATAAAACCTGATATCAAAATCATTTTTCAGAAATCGTTACAATTCCAAAAATCCATTTCCACATGATGTTTGTACCATAACAGACTCGTATTCCTATTAATTATTACATTTCCACTTTCATTTCAGAATTATACTTCGTAAACTACCAATTGGAGGGGTACAATTTCAGCAGGTTTTTGGGCCTGTGTTCCTACTCAAACAGATGACTAAAACTCTAAATTACATGTTCAATAGCTGAGTAAGGCATTTTCCATGCCACGGGAATTTAATATTTATAATAATAATATTTTTTTGCTCCCCACAAATGAGCACGGAATAAGCAAATACTATTCGAGTTCATAAATAGAAATTGGAAAGCCAGTTATAAATGAGTCAATAAATTTCACATAATTAATATAAAATATTGATTTTTTACCGTCAGATAAAACTAATTTGTTTTTATTATATGTTATCACAATATATCATTTAACCTGCTTACACACACAAGAAATATCTTGATAAATTACCTTCAAAGTATGCAAATGGTATTTCCTTTATTTGAACGTTTAGGTACACATTGATAGTTAGTTATGCAAGCGCCTTACATAATCCACTCTGTATATTAGACTGGCCCTTAGGAATATTTTTGTGTTATTTCAAAGCGTCAGGCAGAAATGGTTTCTCCTTGTGCCCGAATTTGGTGTTTCATGTGTTTCGTTCTTTTGTTGCAGTATTTTTCACTTTTCTTTTGAAAACTAATGTCTAGATAATATCTAGTGGATATCTTCTATCTATCTTCTTCAATTCTTCTGCAAAGTGGAGTGTTACACCACTTATATCTCAAGAACTGTTGGACGGATTTTTAAGATTTTTGATATCTTAGATTTGTTTCCGCCCCGAATAGCAGTATAGCAATTAAGAACTAGCAAAATGCCAATCGGTCCACAAAAATCGCTAAATTTGCAGAATGTTATAAATAGTTTAGATTTTCCTTCATATTTGTCAATTGCTGACGGGTAAATAGGATGCTTTGGCCAATCGCAAAATTTAAAAAAAATGTATACTTCCAGTGTTAAAAGTGAGTACTAAGGCGGGATTTCGAAAAATTTTACCCCCAAGGGATGGAAAAATGTCAGAAAAGTTAGTATGACTTGAAATTTGGTTTGTAAGCATATTATGCGAAATAATTAGATTTTGGAAAATCCGCCCACAAGGAAAATTCCCGGAAAATTCTGCATACAAGAAACTATTTTTCATCCTATTGGCTTGAAACTTGTAGTGAAAACATTCGAATTCATTTGTGATTTCATTTTCCGATGTTGGAAATACCGCCAGGTTGCCCACTGTGAAGTAGTGGGGCTGAGTGGGTTGGAAGTGGGTGGTAAGTGATTGGGAAGTGGGTGGGATGTGGGTGGTAAATGGATGAGGAGTGGGCGGTAAGTGGGTGGGGAGTGTGTGGAGAGTGGGCGGGGAGTGGTTGGGAAGTGATGGGGTTTTGGGTGGTAAGTGGATGGGACTTGGGTGGAAAGTGGGTGAGATTTGGGTGGTTAGTGGGTGGTATTTGGGTGTTAAGTGTGTGGGATGTGGGTGGTAAAACCCAGCAGCAAAATCGCAGCGGGGAAAGGCAAAGTAGTAAGACGTTGAGTAGTTTACAAAAAAAAAAAAAAATTAAATGACCCATTTCTACTGAAACTATTTTTAAGTGTAGTTTGGAATGGTGATCTCAAAAATCGATTTCAAAAAAATTTTCATGGCATCGTTTTTTAAATATGGATTTTTTTTATTTTTTCGGTAGGTGCACTCACATTTTATGCCATATCTCAGTTCATAATGGTCAGATGGTGTCAAGCAAGATATGAATTGAAAGGTCATTAAATTGTCAATAATAACATAGAACATTATTTTCAAATCGGCTTAGAAGTTTGAATACAATGCCCAAAAATATTTCCAAAAAATCGATTTTTTCCTCGAAAATGCAAGAAATTTCATTTTTAGTCGCCTAGGAAAAGTATAAAAAAATCCAAAAAAACTATTTTTATTCTTTTGACTTAACAATCGCACTTCCACAAACGTAATAAGGTATTGATGAAGAAAATCTATGAATAAATATTGTAGCTGGTTCAACTTAAGTGAAGGAACTAACAGTCAAATTTGAGTATTTTAAGTGTTCAGAAATTTTATTTTTCTATTTACTTAGCCTTTTGGTCAAAATTAGAAGTGGTCGAAAAGCCAGATCACAAAAAAAATTCCAGAACAGAACAAATGTCGAAGCAAATGAAAATTTATTTTAAAAAAATCTCAAAAACATTACTTTTTTCAGTACTCAATTGCTCACAGCTCCTGTATTTATTTATAGATTTTCTTCATCGATGTCTTATTTTCTTCGAAGAAGTGCGCTACTTAAGTAGAAAAAATAAAAATATTTTTTTTTTAGTTTTTTAATATTTTTTCTAGGCGTTTGGAAACGAAATTTATTGCATTTTCGAGCAAAAAATTGTTTTTTCTTAAATATTTTTTATTATTGTATACAAACTACTTAACCGATTTGAAAAAAGTGTTGTGTGCGATTATTGAGCATTCAATTACCTTTCGACTCATATCTTGTTTGACTCCATCTGACCATTATGAAGTGAGATATGGCATAAAATGTAAGTGCACCTACCGAAAAAATGATAAAAATTCATATTAAAAAAGCGTTGCCATGACAAAATTTTTGAAATCGCTTTTTGAGATCACCAATCCAAACTACACTTAAAAATAGTTTCAGTAGAAATGGGTATTTTTGGCTGTAAGCTAGTGTATCAAGCGGATGTATTGAAGATTCTAGTCGTAAAGACGCTAAGACCGACACGAAAGTTACGGGTAAACATATTGGTAACGCATAACGGCCAGTCTACTATATATTCACTAACACTAGGCAACAAATTCCAGTATATGTAAAGGTTGGTGGTGATTCTAGATGATTTAAATCTCTAATTACTAAAAATCTCGTCGTGATGGACCATTTGTGAAAACAGATTTGTGTTCAGAACACGAAAATCATCTAGAATCACCACCAACCCTTCAATAAACTGGAAAAAGTCTAATTTTGCTGCCTTGCGTATTTCACACATATTGTCGAAGCAGTGAAAGCTTACGAAATATATAAGCTTTGAGTCTGTCTTTTATGTCACAGATGCCATCTTTCAGATCTTCCTACTTAAATAGAGCCATGGACAATATTCAAACGTTTGGCAGTAGAAGTGTTCAAGCTACCCAGTAAAGCTGGTATCGTGTGGAATGAAAATTTGTTACTTGATGCCGTGAACAGAAGGCTTGAGCTGTAGCGGAGATGGTTCAAAGGATGCTGAATATGCTAGCTATGAATTATTTTATTATGCACGAGTCAAATGCAAATTGATCATAAGCCTCTACTTGTGCTGGTCTATTTGATGTCCCCCTTTTATCACTATTAGTGGCACTTAATCCCATAAAATTCATCACGACTTACATTATGACTTAGCTGGGGGTGGGAGGGGGTGTACGGCGACACATAAATCATGACTGAAATAAAAATATGGCTTATAAGGCCCAATTGTCCAATTGTTTTGCAGCTGCTGTCGCCCACGGAACCGGCGACATAATTTAATCGAAGGCAATAAATTGGCATTTAAATGTAATAAAGATGTGGAAAATAATTACAATTGTTGAAGCGCCAACGCTTCGTTATGTTATTAACATTACTTATTGTTAACCACGGCATCAGCATCGCCATTGGCCATATAATTTCTGTATTATGCGCATATTTTGGACTTCATTTTCTCGGATCCTGATTGCTGCTGGTGCTGCCGTTGATGTGACCAACGCATGACAGTTAAGTGACATTTAACGGTTAATAAGCCTGACAGATTTACAACTGTCAGCGACATTTAAAAATAATGAACATCAAGGACAAAAGAACGGTCAGCCTGAATAGCCATGCGATTTGGCCAAATTGACTGCGCAAAGTGAATTATTAATGTCATGTAAGCATGACGCTGCGGGATCGGAGGAGGAATGAAAGAGATTGGAGGGGCTGCTGCCTATTGAGATGGCACTAAATGTGCGTCTATTTAGTTCCAAGTGCTGAAAATTTACTGTGCGTATTAAATAAATGCGATTTTCCGGCACGTGAATGCGCAACGAAAACCAAACTAAGATCCAGGAGCCCCCAAACTCAAACTGGACTAGGCGGAGAGACAACAAAATGAAACAAAACAAAACCGAAAACACAGCACAAGACAACGACAAGGACAATGCTCATAAAACATAAATTTAATTTATGTGCAATTTTAGCAAGTCGTATAAATTTTCGCAACTAACAAAAATAAAAAAAAAAATTAATAACTATGTGTTTTGGATTTTACGAATTTTTTATACCCTGTTAACTACTCCCCAGATGCAAAATTTTCAAGGAATTTTCAAGATTGTGCTAAAATATATGACTTTTTATGCCAAAAGAATAGCAATTATAAAATTAAAGCATTGAACATTCAAATATTAAGCTTAGATGAAAATTTCTGTTACTAATACAGACTTAGCCCAATCTAGGGGGACTTAAATCAGAATAAAATAGTGCTTCAATGAATGAATTATGAAAGTTTGTGAATTTAACAAGCCTCTTTATTTGACATCTCGCATCAGTCACAAAATTAAAATGATTAACAATCGTGAGTGTCTTGTTTCCAAGAAGAGTTTTGTTTCTCTTCATCTTGAATAGTTTAACAGTAAAATTTTTAAATACCGTGCTTTAATACCTTTATTGGAACATTTTGTATAATTTAATTGATCAACACTTAAATACTTGAGAAAATTGTAAGAAATCTTGTTGCTTTTATAGACTCAACTTGTTAATTCTATCGAGTTCGGTGTTGCCACCACATGGAGGACAAGAAAAAGGATTCCAAAAACATATTTTCTTATTGTAAAACCAAATTCCAAACAAAATCACGTGTAATTCGCATTTAAAGTCTTAAAACAACGGGTGATCCATAAATAAGGCTTTTGAAATTGGAAGGTGGAATATTTATTATGGGCTGAAAGAACTATCTCTGACATTTACTAAAACAACTGACATCAACAAACAATCGTGCAATACAACAAAACTATGACGGACACTAAAATAGGTATTTAAGTAATATGTTCATTATGTATGTATGACTAATTTATGTTCATGTTTATATATATAAAAAAATATACAGACTCCCTGAAGAAGGCAATATATTTGCCGAAACGCGTAGGAGAAAAACTCAGCCAAAAAGTGTTTTGACTGGAGTGAAGTAAGACGGCCGAAATTAAACCCCAAACAAACAAACAAATACACAACGAAAACGGCCCAACAACACATCAACACTGACATTTACTTTTTAAAGATAATTTCATTTAAATGTTGTTTATTGCAATCGCGATGCGTTATCGATAACAAAGCAGTCTTATAGGTTAGACTATATATCGATAACGCACGAAGTAATAAGCTAATAGATATAATCGGCACTGTTTCGAATTTTTGTATAACCGATTGTATGTTGAATTCTTATATAACAAGTCTATATGGATGGTGGAAATCTAAGCTTAATGTCAAGTGAGCTCAATTCGTGGAAAAAGACTTGATCTGGTAACCTCAAATTTCCCTGCAACCTTCCATATAAATTTTTAAAAGTAAAAAGATCAATTCATACTGTTGAGCCAGCAAATAAATTATTAACCTTTTTGACTATTGGATTTCCCGACAACAGACAACTGTGTCGAGTCAAGATATATTAGTGACTGTTTTCAACTTATTTAGTCTTAAGCTAATGAACAAGATAGGTACCACTTCAATGTGGGTTTTAAGAGAGCAAGTGTAAACATGCGAATGGGATTTATGAGAGAGGCATAAATACCGATAGCAATGACAGTGGGATTAAACATGAGATTAAACAATCAAAGGTAAGTAAATTTGATATAGCTATAAACAAAATAGAATTTACAGGGTGGTCCATTTAAAAATTGGAATTTAATTTTGATATAAAAAAACGGCTCAATATTTTTCAAAGGTTGAACATTTATTGGAAAGGTTGGTTTATGTTAATCATTTAAGAAAAACTATTTCGGTCAAATAATCCACCCAATTTTTGAGAACATTTTCAATTGTTTCGGCACGTATGTCAGCTATTGCAACTCGAATCTCGTTCTTCAACTCATCAATTGTTTCAGGATTGTTTGCATAACATTTGTACTTGACCGCTCCCCAAAGATAATAGTCTAATGGTGTCAGATAGCAGCTTCTTGGTGGCCAATTCACACCTCCATCTCCATTTTCGAAGATTGGGCTCAGAAGATCGATTGTGGCGTGCGCTGTGTGGCACGTAGCGCCGTCTTGTTGAAACCAAATATCGTCCAAGTCTCCCGCTTCAATTTCCTCGAAGAACCAATCACTTAACATTGCGCGGTAGCGCTCATCATTCACGGTCAAGGTGTCTCCTTCTTCATTTTCAAAGAAAAATGGACCAATGATGCCTCGAGACCAAAATCCGTACCAAACAGTGACACGTGGAGGGTGCATTGGCTTCTCGACGATGATATGCGGATTTTCTGTGCCTCAGATGCGACAATTTTGTTTATTAACATAACCACCGAGGTGAAATTGTGCTTCATCCGAAAAGTTGATTTTTCGGCCAAACGTTCTTCCGCAAAATTTGCGAACTGTAGTCGATTGGCTTTAGCTGCTACACCAATTGAACTTTGTATGGCTTCATGGCAAGGTCTTTATGCATAAGTGCGCGAAATGTCCAGTTGTTGAGATCGATGGCGAGTTGACGTCGATGGTTGTTCACGCACATTTTCAGCAACCGCAGTAATGTTTTCGGTCGAGCGCACCGGACGAGTACGTACACGGGTTGGTTTACCCACCAACATTCCAGTTTCACGAACTCGCTTCACGAATTGATCCACAAATTGAGTTTTCGGAACATTTTTTTTGTTAAATGTTTTTTTCAAATTTCGCACAGTTTTAGTCGGGGACTCACCACTTTGGAAATATGTTTTTAATATTTTCCAACTTTGTTCAAGCGAATAGCGACCCATTTCGTAAATGTCAAAGTTTTTACTAAATATTAATCGCTTTCCGAATGAAATTTTACGTTTTTAATGTCAAATTATGAAAAGTTCAAATAACAAACACCAGAAGCGGAATCCGGAACAGTTCCGAATAATATTATATTATAATAGAATATTACAGATTAAAGTGCATTGATGGACCTTAGTGTGACCCATTCTATTTCAAAAATGTTCTGAGTAAAATTGTGCTAAAAATTACCAAACTATTTAATGCAAAAGTCCAAGTAGCCAAGGTATCCATATTCCCCAAATGTCACATTCCAATGCATGTCAGATCTATTGGGTGTGTCCCAAAAATTTCTAGAGTTAATTTTAGAAATAAATAAAGAAGGTCATTAAAACAGTCACATTGTTTAGAAATTATCTGTAGCATTTCGAATAGAAGCTGTTTGACTTTTTAAGTGAGGGGCACAAATATACCCCGTTACTAGATTAGATGACGAAAGTTGAGCAATTTGAGGCCGACTGCTCAAAGCCAAGTAGATTTAATGCGTATTGTTATCTTTCCATATGATCTAGACCTATTCTTCTCCATTCAGAAATGTAAGTGCAATCGTTTATACGAACATCTCTAGAGATTTTGGCATCTGTTGGCTCACAAAACTATCGAAAATTTCAGTTTCTTTTAATGATTTTTGATAAGCGGATCCTCACATCATCCTCTTCGGAATGAGGAGCGCTATATCTTTCTCTTTAAAAGAGATTGGAAGGGAAGGGTGGCACTATTATTAACAAGCGCTGGGATATGCTACTACTTCCGCATATTCGATAGGAGCAGACACATCGGTGAACAACTGCTTCAACGACCAACTTCTCCACCTGACTTGGTTCATTTAAGTCTTTCAGAAAAACTCTGAAAAATTGTTTCGTGATTGAATGGGAATCGAACCTTGGACCTTCTTTACTTAAGGGCGGTGTCCACTTGAAGCAAAAAATTCCACGTGAAACCTAGATATTCCGCAGATTCTTAACAGAGTCTGCAAAGCTGCTGTTATTAAAACGATAACCGATTTATTTCTCTCTATAAAATAATAATAACTTTTCGCTGTTATTGCACTGTTAAATGAGGCCGTGAACTTACAAACAACAAGACAAGTTACTGTGTTTTGAAACCCGAAATTTGAAAAATATGTCTCATCCAACTCGACTTCCCCGACGACACCCTATATTGGAGGCGACCAATAACTTGTCACTTGATCTAGTTTGCGAGTTCTTTTGACAATACTTTGCCATCATACTAAGGGGTAGTAGCTGAAATCTGGTTTTGAAGCTGCGGGTGTGGTGTGAACGGAAGATCTACGGACTCTATACTGCACGTCGTACTTTATTAATTTTTGTTCTCCCTCTCTCTCCGTAGCTCAAGCTCTCACATTTGCTAAAATAAATACAAATACAACATTAAAATTATGATAAAATCAACATCACCCTTCGTTTCGCAATGAGAAATCAGTCCTAAGCTGGCGAGCCTCTTTTCTAATCAACATCTCCAGAAGGTGTGCTTCAGTTCCTTGACTAACTATGCAAAAACAAGTAAAAAAGTCGGTTAAGACGGTCAACTGTAATATACTGTTTACCTGCGAAAGTGAATATCAATATCAATTTGAAACTAAAACCAGCATCAGTTTTTGGTTATCAATAAAATTCTCGAAATTGTCTAATTGATTATTTGGGTATTAATTTGATTCTTAGCTTTTTAATTAAATAAACATTTTTAATGCCAACAAATATAAGTTCGAAAAGCCATGCTCGTCGTCGCATGTAACATTATGTGTTGTGATTCTAGGCCGAACACATCAGTACCTCGAAGAGGAAAAAGCTATGGTGGAAATAAAGCTACTCTGATCGGACACTCCCCCAGACAATGGGTTGAAGGTAAGGTAAGTTTCATTATCAACTTGATGTCGCTGCTTGCATACAATGACACATATCATTTAATCTTAGGTTTAAGTGGATATTTAAGAGAGCACATACAAGGCTGTTTACCTATCCAGAAAGAGGCTCATTGCGAGAGGACCGAAACAAAGATAGCCCCTATCTGGAGTGGTTAGAAATGCAACATTAGCTAGCACACAGTGCATGCAGCGTGGGTGAGCAATATTTCACATAGTCGTGGGCAGGGTACATACACCAGACTAATTCATATGTATTGTAGAGTAAATAATAATTTAAAAAAAATTTTAAAAAAATTAAGAATTTTATATCTTACTTTTTAGCGAAACTTTATAAAAAATAAGAAATTTTATAAAATCTAGTATCAAAAAGATACTAACAGTTTGACATTTAAAATATCAAATTGATAATAGCCCGTAACAAAAGGATACAAAGAAATTAATACAAAAAAGTACCAACCTGATACAAGTTAGTATCAATTGGATATCCATTCGAAAATGTCAACTTGAAGTATTAAAGAGATAATGATACTCAATAGTTTCGAATCGATGACTAAATAGTGTCATTTTGATGATTACTTTTTTTTGGGTTGTACTCAGTATGACCTAGACTATTGTTCATCCGATCCCCACTGGAAATATTCTGCATACACCACTGTCATAGTACATTGATCTTTATAATGCTTAAACCTTTCGCAAAAAAGACTGGGAAAAAGCCAGATAATGGCGAAAATGCTTCACAGACTCTTCAGTTTATATGAACTATAGTAATGGTACCTAGGTTCAGCATGAACTACATTTTATTGTTAATGTTGTGCAGAAGCAGTAAAACCAAAATGAATATACCCTAGCAAGGGTATAAAATACAGGAATTCCACAAGCGGCACTGACCAGCTGGGTAGCTGGTAGCTGGCAACGCACGAGTGCCTGTTCTCGTAACTGTTGTTGTTGTTGTTGAGAATGTCCTTGAAAATGCCAAGTTTGTTGTTCGCTGTTATCCCAGCGCTTATTTATAACCGAAAGCTGTATGCTGCTATGTTGAAAGGGTTTTCAGCAAAATATATATGCTCCTTCGTTTTTGCTGCTGCTGGTGATGTTGTTGTTGCAGTTTTATATATGTTTGGGGGCTACTTGAATGTTAATGAATTGTTACAAATTCATTTTGGTGTCAACGCTACAAAAAAAAGGAAAGAAAAAAATGCTTAAAGGCATTGCCACCATACAAGAAAAATTATTAATTAAACTAAAATGTAAGCAAAACTTCACAATATTCCCATCCACATAAGCGATGGCATTTCATTTTTGTCCTTAGAGTTTATTTGTAGCCCTTGGCAAGAGTACCATTTGTTAATAAAACTAATTAAATCTTAACTTTTGCATATGTTAGTATAAACCTTTAAACATACAAACATACGTGACGATATTCCCTTGACTTCTGTGTGCGTGTGTTTTGTTTAAACAAATTTTGAATTCAATTTATTTTAAATTTAATTTAGACTATGCTGTGCAGAAAGTTTTATCAACTCTGTTACAATAAAAGCTCTGACCATAGAACAACAAAAACATCAACAGCAAACAAGAAGGATAAGATTAGAAAGGTTTGCATCAAGACTTTTACACAATTATTAGATGTAGACAATTTTGTACACTTTAAAATATTAAAAATTTTATAAAACTGTCAATACTTTTCTATCAAAGGGATGGGCAGTTGGAAAAATTAATTTAGCATTGTTCAATTTAAAAAAACTTTATTAGAAAAGCATAAAATTGGAGTTCAAATGTGTCATGGTGGCTGTGGTGACGGCTTAAATGATGTTTTTCCTTTCTTATATCATTGAAATTGTAGTTAAGACCATCTGGTCCATCCAAACTAGTGGTTTTTTTTTGATCAGAGATCAACATTTGGCACCGGTCAACTGCTTCTAAGCATACAAAATTGGGAAAGAGGTGATTTTTTATTTTTATTTACGCCCCTTAAACTTAATTAAAGTTTTGGCTGCAGAGCACATCTTAACAACTTACAATTCGTAAAATTTTCGCTTCAGGTCCGCGGGGCGGGCTTAGAAGATAGGGAAACACCCGGTCAGGATATAGTTGTAACAATCACCAAACATGTAAAACTAAGAAGAAATCGAAATTGAATAGGATAACTTTTTCGTGAACTTTGAAAATAGTTTATGTGTGTGAAATCGTTCAAATACTTTTAATCAGGCTGAGAAGTCGTTCACCATTGAAAAATGTTCTGCACTATTTTAATATCTTCCCATTCTTGCTTCACATCACCTACTTAGACCATTTTATGTCTCAGTATACACATTCCTTCCCAGTTTCAATTTTGTTAGTTTTTGAGAACAAAATATACCGATTTTCTTATCGAAATTGACACCCAAAAAGATGTGTAACAATATCAAGTTGATAACTAGTAGATAACTAACTGCTGGTTCGAAAATTCGAAAGACATGCTTTTGTGAGCTTCACGTATCACATTTAGTGTTTTGATTTTAGTGCAAACACATCAATACTTTGTTAAAAGTAAATGCTATGGAAGATCTTTTCCCAGACGACCGTCTGAAGATAAATTAATGGAAGTCAATATGGAGCACGAACTTCTATATTTACAAGGTAAGTTTAAGCAGCTAAGCATACATATGTGCACCGACAAAAAAAAATTGATATTTTTTCATATCAATTTTACTCCAAAATGAAAATATTTCAAACTGATATATTAAAAATTTCATATCTATTTTTATACCCTTGCAAAGGGTATTATAATATTGCCCAGAAGTTTGCAACGCATGGAAATATTCATTTCCGACCCCATAAACTATATATATATTCCTGATCAGGCGACGAGCTGAATCGATTGAGCTTTGTCCGTCCGTCTGTCTGTCTGTCTGTCTGTCCGTCTGTTTCTACGCAAACTAGTCTCTCAGTTTTATAGCTATCGAGCTGAAATTTTGCACAGAGTCTTCTTTTTACTGCACGCTGCTAATATGTCGGAACCGACCGGATCGGATGACTATATCTTATGGTTGCCATAGGACCGATCGGTCGGAAAATGAGTCTTAGTGAGAAAAAACTTTTCTGTTTTAAATTTTATCTTTCTTAAACTCCGCGATTGTTAATTTGATATGTTTTCAAAAGGATTACAAATGAAACTCCTTAGACAGGAAATAAACTACGCCAAAATGCTGCTGTGGCTGTTTAAGCGCTTTTGAAAGATGACGCACAATGCGAGAGGTTCGAAACGAAGACAGCTGCAGGAGAGGCATTTTTTGCGTTATTCACTTTCAGGCGAAGGCGTACTGATTTACATGTACGGGTTCCAGCATGAAGCACATTCTACCAGTGACTTCAGTTTAAACAACATCCGCATGGACACGGAACATGCACCGTGAGAGACCAATGCTTCCCATAGCGACGTGTCCACACTTAAAGATTTAAATTCATTAATAGTAGGTAATTCCGGCACACATAGACCTTACGGTCCTTAGTGAGGCCTCGTGTTTTGTTTTTGGGTACCAAGAGGACCTTCGACGTTTTGGCAAATGCCAATAGTCGTTTGGGGTACCTCTTGGTCGCCTCTTCCAGAGAGGTGAAACTTGGGGAGTGTAGATGTTTTAATCTTGTCGTAGCGATCGCTGGGTAGCTGCGGATGAGTATCCAGAGCTTCTTCGGCTGCAGGTTCCTCACATTTCCAGCAGGGGTCTGTCGTAATGCCTAGCTTTTTCTCGTGAGCGGCTGCAAGGAGGCTGCGGACGTTGGGCCGTCCTTTGCGCAAGGAGGCGTGCTACGATGTCCAGGGGGTTGACTCCTAGGATTTTTGTTTTAGTGCTTTTGTTGGAGTGGACCTCAGCGACCCCGTTATGCAGACTAACTCCTGCCGCTGGGCCTTTTCCAACAGCCTTAGACATGTGGACTTCTCCGGGGCTTTGCCACCATACCAATATGCCATGTAGTAGTGTCGGTCGTATTACTGAGATGAAGAGCCCGTGTGTTAGTGGTGGGGCCTTGGTGATAGGCCCCAATTGCTGCTGAGCATCTTCTGGGATGCATATAGCGCATAGGTAGCCTTTTTGACCCTTTTCTCCACTTTGAGTCTCCATGACAGTTTACTTTCGATTACTACTCCAAGGTATTTTACTTTGTTCTTTTATCGTAGGTGAAGTCCATTGCGGTACCTTGAATCTCTTGGTGAAAAGAATGAGGTTCATCTTCTCCACATTGATACTAAGCCCACTTTTGTATCTCTTTGAGAGTAGAGTCCCTGATTGAGCTGAGAGTCGATGGACATTTCCCCATGATAATTATGCTTATGTCGTCGGCATATGCGATTATCTTCGGTGCTTTCCTTGGGAATTTTAGTAATAGTTCGTTAACCACAAGGTTCCATAGAAGAGGTGACAGAACTAATCCCTGAGGCGTTCACTCGGCTTGTACTCTTCTGCAGCTTAGCAGGTTGTATATCCAGGAGTCCAATGCCTTGTGTATTGCTAGTGCTCTTAGGCTTCGCATTAGCGCTTCTGTGGTGACGTTGTTAAATGCTCTAGATATATCTAGGAATGCTCCCAGGGCAAATTCCTGATGGTACAGTGCCTTCTCGATGGTGGCTACAAGGGAGTGTAGCGCTGTTTCCACCGATATCCCTTTTGTGTATGCGTGCTGATTATCCTACAAGATCAGATTTATGCCTTCTTTTATATGAAGACCCTGTAGGTTTTCCATTGTTTTGAGCAGGAATGACGTGAGGCTAATGGGCCTGTCGTATTTTCGTTGCACGTGACTGCATTTCCCCGCTTAGGGCAGGAATACAACGCGTGTCCTTCAGGCCGCGATTGTGAATTTGGTCGTCCTCAGCATTGCTGAAAATATTCCATCCAGTTCTGGGGATTTGTAACTCGCAAACGAGTCAATCGCGCATCGGATTTTCTCTGGAGTAATGATGTTGTCTAGGATATTGATATGTTGCTCGTGTAGTTCCAGTGATTGGTAAGGTACAACGTAAATGTCAGAAAAAAACCTTGGTAAGGTAAAAGATATACGAAATTTCCATTATCTAGGTAAAGGTAAAGGTACTTTTTAGATGCCTTTTAAAACATGGCTTATCCAACACCACCTACCCGAAAATATTGTGAACTGAATGACGTGAACTATCCAACCAAAACTTTGAAATTTCCTCGAAATTTCAACAAAAGTGTACGGAAAAAGAACAAAACATTCTCAGAAATCAGTACATCAAATCTGTGTTCCGAGACTCCCAAAATTTCTACAGGGACATTCACTTTTTTTTTTTTAGTTTTTAGTAAGAAAAACATATTTTATTATTTTTTCTTTTCGACTATTTAGGCTAGAATTCCAATTATTTGAATTTTCGACATAATTTACAATATATATTTTTAAAAATTAACATTAATCATTACGTTTCACATTCGCTTCAACTTCACAAATGGGTTTATCTACATATTTTATCTTGGTCTTCGTATTTTATCTTGGTCTTGGCCTAGATGCATAGGAAGTAAAGCGATATGGACAAGTTTTTAAAACTTCTTAAATTGAAAAATTAGTGACCTAATTATTTAAGCTGAGAGCAAAGTCTACTGGTGATACGGTCCTAGAATATAATTTGGTTTGTTGTGTGTTAAATAAAATGCTGTCATTTACAATAAACTCTGAATAACAATCGTATTTTGAAATCATTCAAAAGATAGTTCATGTACCTTATATCCATGCTAGTTGTGCGATAGCTTTTTGTGTTTCCTTGACTTCCTAACACTGCGTAGGTCATGATTCGTATCTGTCAAAGTGACTAGTTAGAACAGCCTGGGAAATGCGCATCAAGAAGAGCGCATGTCGTTTCCCTGCTGCTTTCCGTCCAGTGATCGTTATTAGTGTAAATAAACTACATTTTGTAAGAGTTCAAAATAAAAGTGAAATAATTTTATATGGTTATGTTTTCATTTCAATGTCAGTTTGTAGAAAACTGAATTTATATGAATTTTGTAATTAAAGCCGGGTATCCAGCACCACGGAAACTAAAAATTCCTGTCAAACTTCATATAAAAAAAACTGTGCCAGGAATTTTTAGTTTACCTTTTCGTTGCTTGAGTATCCAGCAACATAAACGAAACCCACAGTTTCTTATCGATAGTTGGCCTATCGATAGCGCGTGTGGATCGAGAGAACAGCTGATTCACAGCTCAGGAATATATTGCTTACAATTATTTTGGACGTCATGACTGAAAATTTGGGGGGAATGCTTCTTTGTTTTTGTTATGCTGGGGAACCAGCAGAGTGCAGAGATTGGTAGGTGATGTAGCCAAGGGGACACTTATGCCAAATTGTTGAGGCGGCCTGAGAGATGCCCTCCATAAACACAAAGGTCGATGGGATGTCGTAGGTTGAGCCTGTTTGTCGCCAGATCAGATGCAAGTCTATGAGAGTGGGCCACCAGTCAATCAGGATGCATACATATTGAATTGGGCTCATAATGGCAAGCGTCCAAATTGTGGTGTTTAGTTGTATGCACAAATGCCAGGGACCTCACATAAAAGACTCTAGTTTATTGAGGGCAGTGGAGCATTCCGTACCCCATACCGGGATCCCCTGGTCCAGGAAAGCAAGATGATCAAGGATTTTGGATCGCAGCGAAATACCACTACGAGGCTGCAACCGTAACTGCTGCCCGAGTCACATAGACTTTCCTGGTCAAGCGGCGGTCCAGAGACAAGCCAAGATATTTAACCGCAGTATCCGTATATGGGAATCTTGATCTTAGGAGTCGCACTCGAGCAACTTTTGCGGGTCTCATAGCGATCGTGTTGACTCTTTAAACGATTAACGGGTATGTTCCAGCTGTTCGCCCATCGACCAAAGCCAAGGTACTGATCTGACCTCTGAGTTGACAAAATCCTTAATATTAATGTGAATGTGTTTATTGTATTTGATTGGCGACCAACCGAGAAGTCATACTACTTTGGAGATTATAGCATTTTAAAGTTGTGCAGATAACAACATGCTGCATTAATGATTTGCGCCATCCGGGCACAGTGTCATGCTCAGCCATCGGCCTATCATCCTCTATTATAGCATTAAGTAGCACCTACTTCGCGATGCATGCTTCCCCGGAAAATATAATTTTTTTTCTCTACATTTATTTAATTTCAAATAATTAACAGTGTTAACAGCTGATTAATCAGAGTGACCTTACACCTTTTAGGTGCATGGTCACCCTGCTTTAGTTATGTTCCACACACACAAGAAATAATTAGCAAATTCCTGGCAGGAATTTTCCGCAGTGCTGGATACAAGCCTTTAGATGTAAATAAGAAAAACTATTAAATTGATAAAAGCTACCATCAAAATAATATTAACAGTTTGACAATTGAAATATAAAATTGATACTTAAATATTAATACAAAAAGTGTCAAACTGAAACAAGTTAGTATCAATTTGATATATTAGAAATATCACTTTAATACTTTCGAAAATATCAAAAGGTTACTTGAATTATTAAAGAGAATTTCATACTCAATAGTTTCAAATTGATGTCTTATTAGTGTCATTTTGACGATTAATTTGTTTTAGGTGTTGGATTAACTGGGAGCTTTGCAACAGTTTAAGGGAGTATTACTGTTCTATGAAAAAGAACGAAGACATAAAAGAGTCCAAATCACTTTGCGTTAATTTTGTATTTTATCTAAAGCCATCGCATGCTTAATGAGGATAATATACAAAGTATTCTGTATAAGATATCCGAGTTCCTTATCCTTTTTTAAATCATTTTGCGGTTCAGTTTCTGGTTCGATTGTTTCAATTAAACATCTGTACTCTATAGTTAATATTTTCAAGTCGACAGTATGCTTCTAAAATTATTTCACAACAAAAGATTAACCAGTTTATTTAAGACTTTGAAGTAAAAAACATTAATTTCCCGGTTTTTTGGAAATGTTCCCCAAAAGCAATTACAGTTTTCAACTAGCATATTAAACCAAACCTTAGTTTACACGAAGCGAGATTTTCGTGCTTGTTTTTTAGTTAATCATAGAATTAAAACTCCTCTCACAAAAGGTATAAAAAAGCAAAACATTTGTAAATAATACCGTTTATCAGAGTTCAGCGAAACTTTTGAATGCTTATCCGACAACGTACAGAAATTGATTTATCTTGGTGCTCTTAATACTAAGGTCGCGCTCACAAATGCATCTGAAAGATAGCCAAACTAAACAAATATGCTTGATTGATTCCTCAAAGCTGAACTTTTAACTCAATCTAGCGTGCACGGAAAGTGGTTTTTTGTCAAGATCAGCATTTAGTTCTGCCGCTAGTTTATTTTGCAGCCGCAAGTGTCCGCGCGCCCTAAGAGATTCAAAATATTAAAATTCATTCAAATTGACATTTGGAAAATTGTAAACATACTTAAATATATTTGTTGAATATTTTAGTAGTAAATGATTTTGCTGAAGTACGTACATATTTTTGAAACCTTAAACCAGGTAAGCTGATCATGAATAAATGAATGCTTAAAATGTTGACTCGTAAATACAGCCTGCTTGTTGAGTGTATCAAAAAGTTTGTGGCTGAACTTACTTTGCCTGATTTGTTTGTCTTTTTGTGCTGGCAATTTGCTAGAAATACACACATGAGCAGCTTGTCCTTCTTTCGCACACAGATGAAGATACATTACATGGACATGAGTAAATCTTTGCCTAGAAATTTATCATCAGCATCATTGCTATTGTTGTTATTATTGTTGGCCAAAAGTCTGCCCTGATTGGCATTTGGTTCATGGACTTCACCCTACAATTACATATTAAATTGCAACAAAAAAGAGTCAGATTCACAAATTTTCTATTTGTGAGTCAAAAGTTTAGATTTGCTTATGAAAATGCTATATTTAGCTTAGATGGGGTTTGTAAGACAATTTGAATATAAAATGTGAAATGACATTTGCAATTAAATAGATAGCAAATGTGCAAAAGACATTTTACATTTGGAGACTCTTTGCTGAAGTCTGCATTGTTTTTAAAATGGTGACATCTCATATGCTTAGTGGGAGTAAAATGAGGATGAGAGAAGTTTGGCTTAGGTTGTCCAAGCTGTGCAATTCATTCATTTTATTTCTTTATAATTTAAATCAATTAATAATTGAAGTAATGGAGCCCCAAAGCAACAAAACACTTCCATGAGAAAATTTAAAGCTGTGTTCGAATTGGATAGCCTTAAACTTATTAATTGCCATTGCCATTTCCCCGACTTGATGTGAAAACAATTAATTTAAATTACATTGTTGTATTGTACAAATTGTTGTTTGATCATGCATCCTGTGCATTTAGTGTGTAGGCAACTTTCAACTGCCTTTACCAAAAATCAAGTTTACAATTGTTTGGAAAACGTTTACCACAAATCAAGCTTACAGTGGTTTGGCAAAACCACCTTGAAGTTTTAACAACAAATTTAAAATTCATAGCATCTCTTGTTCATGTGACCCAATTGCTGACTGCCTTTAAGTCCTTTAGTGGTCCATGCACTTAATGAAAAAATATACAAAAAATGCAAAGAAAATTCTTTAAATTATTAAATGACGAAATTTTTATTCCTTGAGTATAGCTAATTTGCCCTTTCGCTTGCACAATAAATTATCGGCTGCAAACATACACAAATCAGGAACACATAGGGCCCATCCAAAGAAAGACTTTTGACCAATTATGTGACTTGGAATTATGTGAAAGCATAGAAAACTATTATATGAGAAGTTTTGGGAAGTTTGCATTGAAAACAAAATGGATTTTCACACTAAAACTAGTTTTTGGACCTATAGGTCCTATGGCAGCTATATGCTATAGTCATACGATCCGGCCGGTTCCGACAAATGTGCAGCGTTTTTGTACCTAAAGACTTTATGCAAAGTTTATTTAAGATAGCTTTAAAACTGACGGAGGAGATAGCATACAAACAGACGGTCAGACAGACGGACATGGCTATATCCACTCAGCTCGTCATGCTGATCAAGAATATATATACTTTATGTGGTCGGAGATGCTTTCTTCTATGCCTACCCTCTGCAAAAATATAAAAATGGAAGATAGTGTAGAATTGCAGATCGTTTAATTTTTATAAATGTCGTTAAAAATGTTCGCAGAGTCGAAAAGATGTAGTGCCCGCAAGCGTAACAGAATTTATTTGGAACATTTATGGCAGGGGTGCCCAAGCCTATTCCGCAAGCCACGCATTTATTTTTGCTTTGCGCAAAGGAGTAGCCCGCGCGCATACGATTCGCGGGGCCATAAGATTACAAAAAGCAAAAACGATTTCATATGCGTGCTCTCCACTCTTTCTTTCCGAGCTAAGGTTTTGTTGTTGGCACGTTCAGACCTGCAACAACAATATCATATGTGACTCTCTTCTCTATCTCTCTCTCTCTCCTATGTCTCTGGCAAATTAAAAAGCAACAACAATGTTGCCTTTGCGTTGTCAGCGATCAATTCGCGTCCGTGTTCTTGAGACAGCAATGCCCACACACACACACACAAACAAAAATCGGGTTTCTCTTTCTATTTCTTGTGGTTGTTCTTGCTTGAGTTGTATTTTGTGCATTTGAATTGGATTTCACGCGCTCGTAAGCTCATTCTGGGCCCCCCTGATTTATGCATACATTTTCATGTCTGCAATGAGCCCATTTTTAAACCTTAGTCAATCTCAATAAACGAAATTAAATTGGCAGGTCATAGTACGCAGGAGCGGAACTGTGCGATTATAAATGAACTTAATATTATACTGCTAAAAGTCAAGCTGGGAGTCAATTGTAGGAAGATTATAAATAGAATTCCAATTGCACGAGTTGAAGTCATCACTTAGTTTATAGTTGTCAATGGTCTTAAAATCCCAATATACAATTTCGTAGACACTATAGTCAAGTTTTATATTGTAGGTCAAAAAAATCACGTCATGTTTGGAGAATATTTGTCATACAGTTGTATTTTTTCAGGGTAGTTTACTAGTAAAGTGTGTCGCAGCTGTTGCAGCGGATGGAGATACGGCCTGCAAGTATTAGGTATAGCAGCTACAACGCATCTACACAAGATCCGGGTCCTCCATGCCAGAGTACTGCGCAGACTATCGGGAGCCCCCGGGTACATGTGTACGAGGAGGCTAAAACAGAAACTAAATGTCCCAATGATAGGCGACGTAATTGTTTAACAATCTGCGAATTACATTGTGAGACTCAGAGGACACCCAAATCGGCTAGCAAGGCAACTACTTCGCAGAAGAAGAATAAATGGTGTCAGAGCCAGCAGAAGACTTTTGAGAATCTTCCCCTGGCAACTTCCAAGACGACGTATCTGAACCTGCCCTAACATCTAACACGAATCTAACACCAATCCAAAAATAAATTGTACCATACGAACATTAAGCTTTTCCAGTACATCGAATGTTGCTGACAAAAAAATTGTAACAATAAAAAAAAACCAGCTGATGCATTTATAACCAACCCGACAAATAAACGTATGTAGCCGGACCTACGACATTTATGATAGTTTCTCTTAACAACGAAATCCGTATTTCTTAAGATAAGCGGGTTTCAAACGGAATTTTACTTTTTTCTCGCTTTTTGTGACAGCTAGTCACTGGTTGCCATGTCATTTGTTGATCAATTTAGAGCGAAATAGATGTGCAAGCTATGCGGTTATACTTTTCTGCCGAACATGTACATATTTTCGGCGAGGTGAGTATAATTAAAAGGGAAATTCTGGTAAGTTGCGCTTTGTTGGAGCTCTGGATCGAGGACACAGCCTTCTTTAAGCTCTTCCAATTGCTGGCCTACATACGTGGGAAACGCAATCTGGTGCAGAATCATTTGGCTGGCTTGCACTAGAGAAAGGGACCTACAGTTTAACGCCGAATACGAACGACAAAATTTGGGAATTTTGCTTTTCATGGCTAGTTACTTCACAGATGAAAGAAAGGAAAAGTCCTTGTTTTTGGATGGTCCGAGGCGGGGTTCACCCCCACACCTCCCCCACCAGCAGCCACACACACTACCGCTGCGCCACACCTGATTATATACTGCCCTATGTCATGAATTTGGCCAATGAACTAAGTGCGGTCATTGTGCGTGTGGCCATCGCCCCGCATATATTGTCTTTTTGGCCAAGACTGCTGTTTACTTTCTCGAGGAGACACAGCGCAATGCTCCGAATCAGATGCCCACACCACACTTTAAGGTGCAAATTAATACTTTGCATGACGCTCAGATGCACAACCCATTGTCAAGCAAACCATAATAGAGTCAGGCATCTATGATTTGTGCGCCTTCTTTGTTCGGTATTTTTCTTTTATCAAAAGTGTACATAAAAGGTGTTAAGTTCAATAAGTAAGCTAATCATTTTTAAATGCTCCTGCTAGAAGAATACAAACTGTAACTGTTATTTCCAGTTATTTTTCTGGCAAAAATGTGATACAATTTAATAAAACTGAATTAATTCATATAAATAAAGATACAAAACTAACAAAAATTTTTTAGTGGGAAACAAAATGAATTGATACAAAACATTCTTATCAACTATAGCGAAAGTAAACATTTACAACACCTTTTCGAATCCGTTCTCGACACTTTCTGACAGGTAATACTTTTTCGGACCGAAAACGGAACGAGAAAGTGTTCCGATAATTTTGTTACAGAATACTTTGAGAAAACATCGACATCGGATCCGTTCTCGCCAAAGATTGTCGTGTGGGAAGGTTCAGTCCAATAGATTCCATATTGTCTTATAAATACATAGATACATATATGCTTCGGGAGATAGCAGCGCATCAAGCTACTTTTCAGTCCTAGCTACTTGGATTGTTACGGGAAAGCACTAGATTGGTTTGGCTGCTACCAGGCTTCATTTGAGGTAAGTTTCTCGTTTTCATTGAAGGCAATGATGCACAGTGGGCGAAACGGTCATTCTAGCGCGTCGAAATTCAATTTTTCAAGGTTAAAAAGGCGTTCATTTTTTTACCGATACTTTGAGTAGCTTATAAAAGTTTATCTTAAAGCATTCCGATATATATCTGAACAGCTGTGAGCTATCAAACACAACATATGTTTTGGCTAGAGCTTTTCAATTAATTCCCTCATTTTTGCAGTTTTTGTTAATTTAGCTGTGAAATATAAAGTTCTCGTTGTTTTACAAAAAAGCTTTGTTATATATTAATACAAAGGTATGTTTTAAGCAAAAAATTAATGTAAGTGACCCGTCCATATAGATATTACTTGTAAGACGTAGTGAAAGTAACGCGTATTAACAACCTGAACTTAGTAGCCTACACCTGTCTTTCGTGGAGCATAACTAAAAAGGTTCACAAATGTCCAAGTCACCCTTTACTTTTTTTTGTCAGTGTGAGTCCTTGTTGTTTCAAAATGTCCTATATCACCTGCTAATATGTGCTACACTTGCATTTGTTGGACCCTTTAGGCGCAGTGTCAGCATCAAAACAAAAACTTTTATTAGTTTGGCTCAACGAAGATATCCCCACAAAGAATTTTTTTGGCTTTGGAAAACTATTTTTTGATACAGTTTTGTATAAATAAGCCTGAAGTAAGCTGGACCGTATTGAAATCTGCAAAAATTGCGAGATTTGACCAATGCGCATGTTCAAAACGCCAATATTCTTTCAAGCTATGATGTATTGCGATCATCGAATATCAATTCGGTGTTTATCCATAGATTTTCTTTATTAAAACCTTATTTTCTTCAAAATAGAGAAATTTTTAAGAAGAAAAAATAAAAATAGTTTTGTCCTATTTTTTAATATTTTTTCTAGATGTTTAAAAAAGAAAATTTCGTGCGGTTTTATTTGAAAAAATTATTTTTTTTCAAATATTTTTGATGTTTGTGTTCAAACTACTTTACCGATTCAAAAGCAATGTCTTGCGCGATTATTGGAAATTCAATAACCTTTCGATTCATACCTCGCTTGACTCCATCTACGTATCCGACTCTAGATTTGGCTCAAAATGTAAGTGTACCTACAGAAAAAATTTAAAAAAAACTTAAGCTTAAAGGGCGGTACCCACGGGTCGCCAACAAATTTCTTGTTAAAAACTTGATATTCCGCAGATTCTTAACAGAGTTTACTAAGGCTTTGTTAATAACACGATAACACACTTTTTTCTATCGATAAATGTTTCAAAGTAACCTTGCGCTGCTTTGGCGCTGTAAAAAAAAACCTATTCATTTACAAATCCAAAATAAATTAAAGTGAAGTAAATATTTATATGTGTTAATATGTTTTTTTTATAAAAAGAATAACAAATTTTTTGTTCATTGCGTTGTGTCACTCCGCTGTGACGTCGAGTAAGTAAAAGTAAAATTGGCTCAAACAGCACCTCCAGGAGGGCCAGGGCCAAGCTTCTCTCAATCTCTTGGCGGCGTGTGTGCTTATAATTTTTCGCACAAGGGAAAAGGGACCTACCAGTTTAACGCCGAATCCGAACGGCAATAGTTAGAGAGTTTTTGCTTTTTCATGGCTAGTAATACTTCACAGCTGGCGCCAGTAGCTGGTGAAGGTGATCGCGTGTGTAAAAGCTTTTTTCTAAAGAAAAAAAAAACTTTTTCTATTAGATGGTCCGAGGCGGGATCGAACCCACAACCTCCCGCACCAGCAGCCACACATACTACTGGTACGACACGCCCGACCACGTCGAGTATGGCTGAGTAATTGACCATTATTCCATAATGTCTTGAGGTCTCATTTCTTAAATTAAAATTAGTAAGTGCCTTGAAAAAGACGTGGAGAAGTTTCACAAAAATAATTTTTTATTCTTGTCACTATGCCTTCTGGCAATCTGCAAAATTAACGCAGTGACCTCCGATTGTAGGTCGGTGATAGCCTACTCCGACATTTTTGCTAAAATGGTGTCCCAAAAGATCAGCATTTCAAAGTGCTTTTGTCCCTTCAGCATGGATTGACCCTCAGCCATGCGGTTGGTTTGGGACACCAAGCTCTCGATGGCATGCGACATCCTCTCGGCTACTGGTGTGGTATGGCCGACATTCTTTTTCGGCGTGCGTTTTTTTTTCTGAAACGAGGTAAACTTTGTCAGAAAATACATCGCATTTATCTGTGTGCAACTTACATATTGGTAAACCGACTTCGTTTGAACCTCAAAATCATTCGAGAGAGATGTTCCTGCAACCACATCATCACCAAAGATGAAGACATCCTCAGCCATCGAATTTGGGAGTGATAAGTCGCAATTCGAGACGGGTGTGCTCGGCTCACTTGTGTTCCGAAGAAAGAGTTCTGCAAGGAATAAGACATAAGTGTGGAATTTATTTAAGCTTATTTAATCAACTTACTTCCGCATTGTTGATGTGTTCGGCAAAAAAAGACATTGCGCCCGCAAACTCCCAATCAACGGAACTGGATTTTAGTAAAAAAGGTGAATCCAATGGAGAGCCACCTGCGCTACCCGTCTTGAAGCGCTTTGCAGACGAAATTTTGGTGTGGTACCGGTTTCTGTCCTTCAGCGCTACCCATGCATCCTTGCATTACATCACTTTCAATAAATATATTTCATTATAATGAACATTTCAATATGTAGCTGCATTACTTATCGCTTTTGCCAAGCTCTTCACTGATACACATCCAGGTCGCGTTGACTGCGTTGGAGTCCGAGTGCTTCTTGTTCGCCAAGTCCCAAACCTCGCTTTTCACTTTCACGGCGTTTATCAGATTCACCTTGTCCGCTCTTGAAAATGCCATTAGACGACGCTTTCTGCCGGAATCTTTTTTAGCTGCGCCCATTTTCAATTTGGCCTTTCAATTTCGGCGCACAAATTAGAATAAAAACATATTTTGTTCACGTCACGGCAATAAAGAGTCGTTAACAGCACTTAAAGCACTACACAGCGCTTGAACAAAACGTAGTGGCAAACGTAAGCATTTTTTTGCGATTGGTAGAAACCGAATTTGAAACGTCCACACGAAAAAATTCCCTTCTCTAGAGATTTTCGACCAATCGATTTGATTTTGAACTAAACTAGGAGAACTTTATATGTGAAATGATAAGAATAAGGTCGGCTACTAGATCATAGGTCGGTAAAACCGTACGTATTAAATGTACTTGGTCTGGAGCAGTCAGTTTCAAATCGCCCAGCTTTTGTCGTATAATCTAGTAGCCGGGCATATTTGTGGCACTTCACATATACGGCCAAGCAGTTTTAATTCGAAATGCGAGCGTTTACACCAAAATCTCTAGAGGTTTCAGGAACACATCCGATTGATTTTATTAATATTTTAAGGAAAAACAAGAAACAAAGTCGGTCAAGCCCGAATATAACATACTCTGTACCCTTAACGTCTCAGCTCGCATTTGCTCACGAGTTATACGCGCTCATCTCTAAGTTTCACTCTCTCTCTTCTCTCTCTCTCTCTCTCTCTCTCTCTCTCTCTCTCTCTCACTAAGATTGCCATTCAATAGAATGCTGCGGTGGTGGGTGGGGTGGTGTTCTGTGTTTACTGGCCGTTTTTTGATCGTAACTTAAGTATCGTTCATCCGATCTTTATCATTTCTTCAGCAAATCGATAAATAATTTTTTACAAGGTATCTCTAGAAGGTACGAACGATCTATCTTCAAAACTGTAGGAGATATGACGTTTTTTCCAAATTGCGAGGGCGGGAGGGGGCGTGGCAAAAATTGAAAATAAACTTGATCTGCCTGCAAGTATAAGAAATATATGCCCCATACATGTCAAACCTCTCTCTCTTACCATCTCTGAGATCTCTTCGTTCATACGGACGGACAGACGGACAGACAGACAGACGGACATACAGACAGACGGACAGACGCACATGGCTATATCGACTCGGCTGTTGATGCTGATCAAGAATATATATACTTTATAGGGTCGGAAACGATTCCTTCTCCCTGTTACATACTTTTGCACAAACTTAATATACTCTATGTACCTTCGGTACAGAGTATAAAAAGTAGACTGCGAATATCGCACTTACTTTGAAAGATATTGATTTCGTTTCGCTAAATTGGTCATTTCGCCCACTGTGAGTTGTGGACATTTATAATATTGTGCAATATACATCAGTGGAATGGCGTAGCGGCAATTTTTGTGTCTCATTTACTTAACACTTCAAGCCTGTTTACTAGCATTAAGAAGGTTGCTCCCTTTAAAGAAGTGCTCATCGTTGTCCGCACTGTCCTTCTTCCAAAGCATGATAACCCAACTTAATATTTTAAAATAATTCACATTTTACAATAAGTCACATTTTACTACCACTTACAAACTTCCCTGCGCTTCTTGGTATGTGCATATTCAAGACTCTCATGGTCAGAAGCTCCTCTTCATCTTCAATCCCTGCAACTAACACATTATAGACAAAATCTGGCAATAAGCTGCCCAATTAAAAGTTGCTGTTTTTGAGCAACAGATAGATCTACCACCAATTGTTTTTCTAAATTCACATTTTAGCAATTTGTAAATTCACTACGGCCACTAAAAGGTGTTAGATGTAGGATGTTTTCCGTGTCTTCAAAAAATTTCATTGGTTCCGCTAAGATGTGCGTAGTGTGATTAGCCTATTACAGTTGTTTGATGTACATAAAGTGAATTTTCATTAAGTCTGTAATCAATTTAGAAATTGTACGTGAAATTTGTTTTGCATGTAAGTCCTTAATTGATTTACAAAGAATTTTTGTTGTTGTGGGACTTGTGGTTTTTCTCGAATGTATCTAGTGCGTTTGGATCAAGAACATTCTGAACTCTGAACAAAAAAACGAGTCCGAAGCGAAATTACGTTCGATTTAAGTTCGAAGATTTTTTTTTCAAGAAATCGTGATCAGCTTAACAAATAGTGTATTTTATCGACTGAAATGGAGAATTCGGTATGCTTAACTCTCAATAATAAATGGGGATTAGTTCTTATAGTTCTTATTATACTCCAAACTAATCTAAATGTATAAGAAAGCGCATAAAATTTCAATATTTTGAGATTAAAAAAATTGTTATTTTGATAATAAATTGGCCCTTCGCTTAAGTATTTTCGTATTCAGCATACTATTCAGAACGTTTCCACTTGACTCAAGCAAAAAACACTTGATGAATTAACAGCTTTCAACGCCAGTTATGCTACAGACTAGAGGTTAGAACTTTCTTTTACTGAACATAAAATAATAAGACAATTGCTTATATTTTTTATATTATTAATTAGACTTAAACTCATTTAAAATTTTCAAATTGCTCAGCTGTGACTTTGTGTTTAACCATAAAATATTTTCAAGCACACTGAGTCCATAATTGCATTGCATGAGCAAATTGACGCTGTTGTTAAAATGTGCACTCACCAACAACAAACAAGTTTTTCCTGTCAGCAAAATTGTTGACAGAAATGAAATTTTCTTATTTTGTAAGAACTTACACACATTTTATTAGTATGGCCTGGCCGAGCAGGGAGCTAAATTGGCAACCAGCGTCACCACTAAAGCCAGAATCCCTTTCATCCCCCTCAACCGACTCAACTTGCCCAACTCTATTCGTTATCTATGCGCAGCCAGCGGGTCTCCAGCACCCAAGCCCCACCACCGCCTCACACTACATGTTTACCTTGCGTGGTCTCGGCAAAGAATGCTTTGCACTTAATTAATTGTAATCTTTACATCGTTGAGTGAAGCTGCCTAGACAACCCGACAGGCACTTTATTATTTGCTTATTTGTTGAGCAGCGTCAGTTAATTAACATATGTAAATGAAAAATCAAAACCCATTCTTCGGGGTGGTGGACGGGTGGGTGGGTCTTAAGCGCATCCTTCGAGTGCAGCTCACGTTGTGGCAGTTAAGAAGGATCATAAAATTGTTGAACTTAAATGTGCGGAGACTTTTTAAATACAAATTTAATTTATTAATATTTATGCGCTGCTGCTTTCCACTGGGAATTGTGCAATGTATTTCATATTTTTATTTTAATTTTAATGCTTTCACCGTGTTTAATGCTATTTGCGTGTAAGAACTGAAAATGCCGCGTAATAAAATGCATTTGCATTTCCATTTCGACTTAACGCTTTTTAATTAATTTACCGTTCGGGCCACTTAAAAGGTTCATCAGTCGAGACTGAAATTGTCTTTTGTTTACCTTCGTTCTTCATTGCGCATACGCAGCATGGGTCGGTGGAGTCGCCACATTAATTGCCCTCCCGATTGTTTGGGTCATGCGGACAATTGGCCAGCCTGCGGTTAGGCTTAATAACGAGTCGTGTTGGTCTATAGAGTCAAATACGTTGAAGTGAAAGCAATCAGTTGACGATTTATTGATGGTTTCGTGGCCGGATTGACCTTAATGGTTGTCTATGGATTTCAATCAATGTGACCGAAACCGCAAAATCAGCGATAAATGAGGAACAAGCCAGAAATCGATGACAAGTAATTTGTCTTGACGTGCAGACTAAAAACTGAAGCTGACAACTAAGAGGGCCGTTTGAGAGAAGTAAATGCAACACTGTTTTCGTCAACTATAATTATAGTGGATTACGCTTGCCAAATCCCCATAAAATCCATAGAAATATATGTGACTGTTAACCCATTCAGCATGTTCTTCAGCCAATAACCTATGAAGTTGCCCTCGCACACATACATATGTATTTGTGGGCTTAAGCAATATTTGCGGTAAACTGTTGATGGTTTTCTGCGGTAAGGCAAAACAGTTTTACTTTAGCCCTAGGCCTAGTCCAACGTATACAGAGGAAAGCCACAAAATCGAGAGGAAAACTAGTGAGTCAATTTTCAAGTGATGTCCTCTCTTTACCAATGTGCGTGTGTGTCTATGGCGAACATTTGCGGTCAACTTGGTCCACAAAAACAAAAACAAAATTGCCATAAAAATGGACAACAGCTACGCGCAGATAAGCTGCAAATAATTTGTGAGTGCGAGAGGCAGACAGACGCGACGATAGCGCCAATTCAAAACCAGAAGAAACAACAAAAACAAGTTGACCAAGTGTGCGTGTGCGTGCGTGTGTATTGTAAGGGCTTTATGTTATGGCATATCTGTTGAAGCCCAGATACTGTTTTTGCTCTACTCATCTTTCACTTGGCTGTTGATAGGCAGAGCGAAACAAAGAGCTGACCCCCAGCGCCAGTTTGTATGCTATACTTTTGTCATTGTCCTGTCTGTTCATTATTTGCCATATTCTCAGTTTACTTATTGTTGTGTGTGTGTTTTTTTTTTCTTTTTTGTGTTAAGTGTGGGAGATTGTTACTCTTAATTATGGAATTCTGTGCCCTGTCAAGCGTTATCAGCACCCTCACCCCCACTCCTCGCAACATACATTCACACAGCCAGCTAATCCAATTAGAATATGCGCATTCATTGTTGTGTAAATAAAATGTTACGCTTACACCAATCATTAGAAATTCACTTACAATTATCATTATTATTCCAATCCAAATGCTAATTAATTATATTTGCTTATAAATTCGAAGAACTGTGAGCGAAATTATGCAACCAAATTTGGAATTAATTTCATGCATAAATGCATTCCATTTGTTTATGGAAATTTCACACTTTAAGAATATTTCAAATGTGTTAATCGGTGCCATTGGAAATGCAATTCTCATTAGAGTTTTAAATGAAAATTAAGAACAATATTAATTATGTACATTGGCTTAATGTTAAAGAATAACTAAACACAATTCGCAGGATATGCGAAATTAGTTTCTGTACCCCCAAAGTTTGAATATATCTGATCAACTTAAGTTAAAAACCACTCAAAGTACCAAAAAAGCCATTAAGTGCGCCCATCATAATTGTTTGTTTTCCTTATAACTCTGAGATCTCTTCGTTCATACGGACGGATCAAGAACATATATCCTTTATAGGGTTGGAAATGAAGGCAGGCAGTGAAGGCAGGCTGGGTGAAGGCAGTTACATAATTATTCTGTACCTTTGGTACAGAGTATTAAAAAGCTGGTATTATGGAGTTAGATATTTTACTGGAACCAGTTCGAGAGTGGTTCAAGTGCACATCTCATAAATTTTTTAAGCTGAAAATTGGTCTGTGTTGACACACACTGACAGACTGCCATATTTTTGGGTGCCAGTTGCTTCCATACACGTCTGAACACCTGCCAGAGCAGTGCCAGTCGACTGTTGCCATATACATATGTTCGGAGAACATTCATGCTTGATTTTGACAACGATTTATCGATTCAGTAGCTTTTGACATTAGGAATATTTTTTACGATTTGTCTTAACAGTTCAGTTCAAACAGCTCGTGTTAGCAAAGCAATATCTCTTAGGGTCAGGGATCGAAATCGCTCTTTGCTCGCAGCCCTAGGGAGCCAGCTTTTGCTCTCAGCTCATGACACTCCGTTCTTGGCTCTGAGCTGAGAGGTACAGCACATAAGCATGATTATGACAAAACTGAACCGCGATAAATACCACACTCAGAGAAAAAATAGAGAATTTCGCTCTTGAATCAAGAGCATTCGTTCTCAAAAGTACGGTGAGAGTGAAAATTCTTGATCCAAGAGCGAAATTCTTGATTCAAGAGTGAATTTTTGATCCCGACATTCCTGATTCAAGAGTTTCAGCTCTTGACCCAAGTATGAATAATTATTGATTCAAGAGTTTCAGTACTTGAGCCAAGAACGAATAATTCTCAAAATAAAAAAATTCAAAAGAATATTTGGGGTGGGGGGTGTGGTAGAGACACTACCGACCCGACCCGACCGACGTTGTCCGTCTCCTTCCCCCCTCCCCAATCACCATTATCAACCAAACCAACCCCAACCACCACCCACCAAACTTTGTTTTAAACTGTGATTGATTTTGAGATAACCCCATATAGATTTTTTTTTTTTTGTGCTTACTTTTCTGGGACTTGAACACGGTACCCTTGAAAGACTGAAACATACACAGGCGACGGGCAGCTTTACGAGCTCAGCTAACTTCCCTAAGCTAGAAGACGCGACGAAATCACACTTATAAATAAACGCAGTTGCCTTTCGTCGCACAACAACAAACTGCGCATGCGCTCTCACTCTGCGCTCTCATTCTCTCAACGACCAACTGCGCATGCGCCCTCACTCTCTGCGAGAGCGACTCCAACGCTACTCTCTCAAAGTTAAGTTGCCCTCACCCCCCTTGCCTATAAAAAACAAAATTGAGAACGTTTAGAACGAATTTATCTCGATTCCAAGAGCGAAATTCTTGAAAATTCAAGATCGACTAATTTTTTTTTCAAGAGCGTTCGTACTCAAATTATTCGTTCTAGTATTTTCTTAGTGCATGGATGACCAATGAGCACATATCAAAGGCGGTATATAAGTATAACAGAGAATCTTAATTGACCTCACCCATAATAAATGTCGTTTGCAAATATTATTGAATAACGCTTATGGACTACATCTGGCAGGCTCTTGTACTAAATTACCAGCGAGAATGGTGGAAGTGATACATTCTTTATGCTTTATCTATGTTCTTCAGCATTGGGCAACCGTGGTTTGGGGTTCAGTGTTGTCAAAATCATGGCTATGTAGTTATCTGTGCTTATTTGTGGTGTTGAAAAGAAAACATTCCTCACTTTGGTCGGAGAAAGGACCAGGGCTGCAAAACCAAAAAAATTTTTCGGAACCTCCGGTTTGCAGGTTTCAACCAAAATTTACCGACGGTTTAGGTTCGGAAATTTGAGGTTCGAGGTTTTTGGGCTTTGGTTTTGTTTTGTTGCGCGTTTCAGCCAATATATACAAAATTACAATACAATAGGTATTCACCTGACGCATAAATACATTGTAAGACTGTAAGACGTAGATTATAATTGATGTGAGATTGGCGCTCGTTAGCTGGATATGGACTTCCTTTATTGCTAGTGTATAAATCTTCAGAACGATTGATTATGCTTTCTCGTATGCACTTTAATCACTCTTTCACTTACAAAATTGAGCATCGATTAGTGTTTATTCGCTACACTTGGAACTTTTTTTCACGATGATTTCATCAAAAATGCCTTTGTCTTCTTTTGAAGGTGCCACATTAAAATTGCAGCATACCCGTCGGTCATAATTAGTTTGCATTCGTGACATTCTGATTTATCAGTGCTTACATCGTATGCAAATTTCGTAAACATCAAATTTGTCGTCATTGCTTCTCACCTTTTCAGTCAAAACTTCTCAATCGAAATAGAATGCACGTTTTTATTGTTCTAACTTGTGTGTTTTCTATCTCTTTCTGATTCGATTCTTCTGTGCGCCCAATTTTTGGCGCGTGGCTAGTGTTGCCAATTTAACTATTTTTCCCACTAAATATCAACTGTTAAAAATCCTAAAACTTAACAGAGATTAATTTAAAATAGCTAAACAATGTCAAATAGTAAGCTAGAGATACAGGCTCCGGCTAAACTGAATAGATTCTGGCTTTCGAGCTTACAAAATAGCTATATCTGGTGGGAAAAATAGCTAAATTGGCAACGCTGCGTGTGGCACACACTTCTGTTTGTATTCGGCTGACATGTTTCTGGAGTAGCATGCACCGGGTTGGTTAGATTGGCGCATATGTATATGTATAAGATGAAAAATAAAGCGTTCAATACATTGTGCAGTGTACATAGGTGTTTACATTGAATTTGTTGTATATTACAAATTAATATCTCTGACTGGAAGTATTGTGGTCTATGTGTATGTAATATAAATTACGCATACGTATGAATGTATAGATACCATCTAGTGCGGCCGATCCACGCTGTATCAACGTTAAGACGACAATTTTGTGACTGTCGTTGATCATCGCTTATTTCCCTCACAATGGGCTCGACTGACGTATTTTTCTAGGCCATGTCCTCTCAATACGTTAACGGCTCTCCAGGCACGCTAGGTCGACGCAATTCCATGTAGAGAAGCGACATAAGCGACGCTCGTTCGACCTAAAGCCATGCATGGAGCGCCATAATGCATTCCACTGGCATGCTGTGAAATATTTTGCTAAAAGGGTGTTCGAGGATTGATATACCTTTGTTTTAAATCCTTTCCTATTCTTTGCACACGCTCTCTCACGGAAAAAAAATTAGAGCGTACGCCTTCTCTCTCTTTCTCTCTCCCTCTGTTTAGCGTTCGGCCCATGTTACAATTTGACAGGCGGCACGATGCATCACCGTACAAAGAGCAACGCTGGGTTGACGAAAATAGAGTGACTGACCCCAGCCGTACTAGAGGGTATGTATTCTATGTATTCTACATATGTATTCTTTATGTATTAAAATTGTTTGAAATATCTACATACATTTCTGTATGTATGTATGTAAATAACCATTTGCAGTGCGAAAAGGAGAAAATAACAATTTTATTTTATTTTATGAACCGAACCAAAAGCTTGCGCTCGGAACGAGTTCGGGTTCATCTATTTTCGGCCTCGTGGTTAGGTTCAGAGTTTGGTTCACAGTAAAAAAAAGCTGAAATTCCGGGCTCGAGTCGGTTCGGTTCAAAACCAGCTTGCTGCCCTGGAAAGGACTTGGTTATCTAGCCAAATTTCAGTTCCATAAGAAGTATCCCTCGCATCTTCAAAGAATCCACGAGATATTCTGGTCCATTGGGCGTATGAATAAAGCCCAAGTTGGAGAAAGTAATTAATGAAGACATTCATTTCTCTGAGGTAGGCATTGAACATTCAATTTTTCTTGAGCAATGAGGGCCGTAGGTGAAATTTTTTTTTTTAAAAATTTTCGCTTCACAAAGTATTAATTTGTAGGAGGAGGATTATCACTAGCAGGACTAGGCCCTTCATTTGGGAAGATGACTTACAAAAAATCACGACTTTCTGGGGCTTGCGTGGAATAGACCTCCGGGGGAAACCACGTTAAAAAAAAACGCGCCTTGAATTTTACTGCGTTAGGTGGCGTGGAAAAGAGTTCATAACAGTTCCAATAGATGCCAAGTTTTCCTCACTATCGCACTCAAATTCGAACTTTAAAATTCATCCATTGAATTGCCCTCTCGGGTGTGTTCTGCTTCTGGAAATTCGACGGTTAAAACCCGTTGTTTTCTAAAAACCACATTTTTTAAAATTTAACGACTTAATTTTTGAAATCGATTAGTCTTAATTGTACTCTTGTACTGATATTGATGTTGCCATACAACTTTTTTATGATACCTTGTACGCGCTTTTTGATGTTTGTGTTCCACTTGAGCTCCCTCGCTGTCCTGATAGGCAGCCTTGGTTCTCAAGAGAACTAATAAATTTGAAAAACAAGAAGTCAAGGTATTTCAAAAAGCATAAGAATTCGAAAAAATCATCTGATTTCTCCCGTTATGTGGATGCTCGTTCTAGATTTAATGTGCTTAACGCACTATGTTATAAAGACTATCTTAACCGTTGCTGGCTTCAATTCTCGCACAATCCTAAGCAGTTTTATACATTTGTTAACTCTAATCGCAAATCTTACACTATGCCCTCTTCTGTGCGGTATGGCAATGCGAAAGCAAACTCTCTCCTTTGCTATCTTAACTCTGTTAAGCCTGTGTATGCACCTGGTCCCGATGGAGTACCTGCTTGTGTACTTAGTTTTTGTGCTGATGCACTTTGTAAGCCTATTCATAAATTATTTGAATTGTCTCTTGAGTCATCATCTTTCCCTGTGTTGTGGAAGGAATCTTATATCATTCCTCTCCATAAAAAAGGAAATAAGTCGGAAGTTGAGAATTATAGAGGTATATCCAAGTTGTCTGCAATTCCTAAAGCTTTTGAGAGAATTATGGCATCTCAATTGCAACATTTTTGTAGTTCCTTTATTTCACCCTATCAACATGGATTTGTGAAGCGTCGATCTACTACCACTAGCTTATTAAGGCTTACATCATTAGTGATCAAAGGGTTCTTATGTAAGATGCAAACTGACGTCATTTATACTGATTTTAGTAAAGCTTTTGATTCTGTTCATCACATCTTGTTGCTTCATAAGCTGAGTTTAATTGGTTTTTCAACTAACCTTCTTAGTTGTATCTCTGATTACCTAAGTTCAAGAACACAAAAAGTTCTATTTTGTAATTCATATTCGAAACTAATCCAGGTTACCTCTGGAGTACCCCAAGGTAGTCACTTGGGTCCATTGCTTTTTAGTCTCTTCATAAATGATCTTCCTTCAGTCTTGACTCACTCTCGTGTGCTTATGTACGCCTATAATGTGAAACTATGTTTAACATATAATGATTTGGTTTCCCGCTATAATTTGCAAGCTGACTTGGATGCATTTCAGTCTTCGTGTAAAGATAATCCATTAAGCCTTAACAGCTCCAAGTGTAAGGTTATGACATTTTACAGGAGCTTGCCACAATTCTTCACTTATATGCTTGATAATGTCCCACTTGAGTGCTTAAATGATTCCGCCAATGAGGTAAATGATCTTGGGGTTATTCTTGATCACCGACTTCAATTTGACTCTCATGTTACTGCCACTGTTTGTAAGGCCAGGAGTGTTCTTGGGTTTATTAAGCGCTGGTCGAAGGAATTTGATGATCTATCCTATACGATGAAGATTTTGTACACTTCTTTTGTCCATCCGATTTTCGAGTATGCAATATTCGACCCATCAAGATAGAACTGAATCTGTGCAAGAACAGTTTTAAGTTGTTTGCTTTTCGTGTTCTGGGCTGGAATCCTGAGGTCCGTTTACCATCGTACTCTAGTAGCCTTTTTTTGATTAACCTTTCCTCCCTTATTAACCGTAGAGTTATGCTAGAAGTAATCTTTATACATAGACTAATTAATGTTGAAATCGACACCACTGAGTTCCTATTAGACCGACTTGTAATTTTATCCCCCTATCACTAAATCGTTGTAATACTAACTATGCCTTGCATGAACCGTTTCGTGTCCTCTGTGCTGATCACAATAAACTCTACCGACTAATTAACTCTGCAGCTTCTCTTCCTGCTATAAAAATTTCTTGTAGTAGTAGTAGTAGATTTATTTTTCAAATTGTTTGCTTGGCATAATCCGTTTGCACACTTATATAATATTTTTATTAGCTTAGTTTAAGGAGTATGGAGTTTAAATAAATTTAAATTTTGTTAAAAATCCTCTGTGACAATTTTGAGCCTATATTTAAGAGCAGCAGAGAAATAAGCAGCAAGCGTAATCCAATTTTCTCCGTTGAGTCGATCTCTAGGTTTTTCCATTGTGAAGAACCTTTCTCCGAAATATTTGTATAGTAGTTCTCTCAGGACTGGGCATTCTGAGGGGAAATGGAAGGTATGCTCCCTGGTGCTCATGTTACAAAGCGTGCACTTCTCGTCGCTTATATGGGGTCTATATTTCTCGCTTGAAATATTACTTTTATGGCATCCACCCACAAATCATCTCTAAAGTAATTATTTTGACCCAGGTTGAAGTTTAGGCCTTAATACAAAAGCCGAGTTTCGCTCTTTCGAGCAGTTACCTCAAAGGATTTCCAGCTATGTTTTCTATATCACAAATAATACTTTTAGCCTAGAAAATTTTGTGCCATTCTGCAAAGCACTGCGATTGGTCGCTAAGGATTTGCATAGCGACTAACTTAGGAAGTCTGTTCTGAGGTAGATCCATGATTTTCCTAATATATGTAAAATGTCTGTCCAGCGTATTGTGATAGAGTGTAGGTAGACCAGTCTCTAGATGTATCGCATATGATGGCGTGTTAATTGGCATAACGAAATTACGTGCTAGTTTTTCCACACTGTCGTATTCCGCATAACCCCACACCTCTGCTGCATATAGCATAATGGATCTTGCCGTGGCTTCAAAAAGCTTATATTTCGCACTTGGTTTTATGTCTTGTCGTGACATAAAACTTTTCCACGTGCTGTTGATTGCAATCCTTGCTTCTGCCAATTTGTTCCGCAGATGTGTCTCAAACCGCCTATTCTGTGTCAGTGTAACACCTAGATACTTGTATTCCTTCACAGCTTCCAGTTCTGCCCCGTCGAGGTACCACTTCTTCGCTTTTCCAAGGCGCCCTCTGCCATCTCGAGCCACCATGATTTTTGATTTTTCTGTGTTAATGATAAGGCTCCACTGCTTACAATACACAGATACTTTGTCAATTGTATACTGCATTTATATTTTAACTTATTTAGCCCGTAGTTAACTTCCTTCGCGATTTCGTGTCACACGTTAGTGGTTGCGCCTCTCGGTCGGTTGGGCGGGAGGTGGGCTGCTATTTAGCCTGCTTTGGCTTGGTGTCGCATGGGCCACTTGAACGTACTGCGCATTGTACCTCAACGTCCACTACGAGTAGGCTCTAGTATTCAGCTAGTTTTGTTTAAACTTTAGTCATGCATTTTAGTGAATAGGTATTTTTTTTTTCCATTCTCTTAAAGTGGAGTTGGATGTTGGTTTTCTTTCAATTACCAACAAACAAAGAGGCAAAACGACACAACAAGCGAGCAGGTTGTCTGTATAGCTATGTTCACTTTAGGAACCCACTAGTTTTATAACTCCCTTCCTGGTTTCGGAAGGGTATCTCCACCAATGCGTTTTTCATTTTTGTTGTGTAATTGGATTTCTTTTCGTTGGACACAAAATGTGTGCAGCATCGTATTATAAGATGAAAAGTTGTCAAAATTCTCAATTCTCATTAGTGCCATGCAAAACTGTGCCATTAAATTGTCGCCTGGAACTGCGATAAGCGGCCGCCGCACATTTTTGGCCAATCATAAAAATAGAGCTAATGCAAACAGCAGCAACGCATGCAAAAATTGCATATTTGTACAATTTTCGTATGCATTTGTTTTTTTGCACACAATTTTATTGACCAAAATTGCAGAAATCGATGCCAAATGGCTGTTGCCAATGAACGGGCTTACAGTTTTTAAGCGCAAGTTATGATACCGTCGAGGCTTTGCCGTTGGCCAGTGAGCAGCGGTTTTAAATTTCAATAAAAGTGAAATGAACAGCGTGGGCGCAAATGGAGAGTGTGTGTGTGTGTGTGTGGAGATGGTAATGTGGCTGAAAAACCCTGCTCTACAAATCGCACTGAAAAGAGGGATAGCGAAAACAAAAAGAGCAAGAGCAAGGACGCGCACACACACACAACTGAACGACGCATGACATTTATGCCTGACATAATCCGCTTACACAACAGGATAACAAGATGAGCACTCGTACATTTTTAATACGCTCAAGATACAATAATTTATATGCGTGGCACGTAACCAGCGGCAAGGTGGCCCCAACGTAAACAAAAATTGCGGCTAAAGCTCGCCGAGAGGCAGCAGATACACAGCCCTGCGGCGGCATATGCCAGAGTGGGGAGATCAGGCTTAACAAAGAAATAAAATGCATAAGACTAAGGGATAGAGATAGAAACGAAGACGCAAACAGCGTCGTACGTAACTACAAATTGCGGTTCTGTACGTAAACAGGCAGCTGCGTAATGATATGCCAAGTTATGTATGGCGCGCGAAAGCAAAGTGCACCTCTCGGTGGTAAATTTAAAGCAAATCGAAATAGAATGAGAAACTCAAATTTAATTCGATAAATGGCAATGGAAAATGCCAAGACACTCAAAAGCGGCAAATCGGGGTCAATGAAATCGCAACGCATGGCAAAGCTGAAACCAAAACAAAAACCAGGTCCAAGGCACGACCCATTTACACACACAACCACACACTCACAGACCGGCAGCAGTTGGTGGGACAAAATTTATGCGTTTTTGACTTGCTTGCCCCAGTATTTTGGTTGGCCGTATTTCCTTTTTTATACCCTTAGAAAAGGGGTATAATAAGTTAGACCAGATGTTCTTAAAGCAATTGCAATACGTATTGATTCTTGATTAGGTTAATCTATATGATCATGTCCCTCGGACTATAGGCTATCCGGATCTATGGAGTAACATGATCGTTGTTGTTGATTTTCTAACTTAATCTAAAAACTCTAGTCTCGAAGGATCAACCTGAAATTTTTAGTTTTCCGTTTTATCCTTTTCAAAATTTGATCAAAATCGAATCAAAATTACCAAAATGAACAAGACCTTGAACTTTATGAACCTGGAGGAACTGCAAAAGCAAGTGCTGTTTTATTTTCAGTACATTGACCTGTAAGTAGTGTATATTACAATTCGATGCATGCACGTAAGCTTTTTCGTTATTTTTTCCTTTTTTTTTTGGGTGTTCTTGCTTCCGTTCCGCAGTGCTCTTGTCTCAGTCTATGAATGTGCGTACAAAGGCGTTAAATTTGGCACGCCCACACGTGCTCGTGTCAATACTCTTCTGTGTGTGAGCACTTTATGGCTTAAATAAGTCAACAACAAGCAGCAGCAGCAAGGAGCACTTCCTGCTCCTCGCATTCGACTGTTGTGCCAACTTGTGTTTACACTTTTGTGGGTTTTGTTTATGATGTCAAATAAAAGTGCACAACAATACCGAATAAATATTTTATTACTTTGATGAGTCCGTTTTGTCTAAGGGACCAAAACAAAAAAATCAAGCTTTAAGCCCACCTTTAAGCTGTCTGCCACTTGACAATGTGCGGCAACGAGATACCCATCTCCGGGGTGTACATAGTCGTAAACAGCTTTTGACAAATGTGCGCCTAATAGAAATAAATGCAAATATATAAACTTGTCCAAGTTGAAATGCTCACGGGCCTGTCGTCTGTCAGACATTGTCCATTTGTCAGTCGCAGTCGAGCGGCAGCGGGAGGCTGACGTCTGTCTCCGTTTTTATTGTCTCACTCGCATGATAAACATCTTCAAGTATTTCCCAGAATTTTCAACTGACTTCGGTAGCTGCTTATCATTATGCATTATCGCGCGACGTATTTGAGCTTCGAGTTTTTATTGTCTCGAATGTTTAACCGCAGAGTCGGAGGCAAAGGCAAAGGCTGAGGCGGAATCGGTTCAGACGCTCCTTTTGTCTTTGTCTTTTGTTGCTTTTATGTTGATTAAATTATAAAATATTTATTAAGCTGCCACCGCTCTTTGCTCTTGCTGACATAAATAAATTTCATTTTTATTGTACATACCACGCTGCGTATACATAATTCCTTTTTTTATGACACTATGCGACAAAGTTTTTAAAACAAACTAAATTTGAAATTTTTCACTAGAAATAAACAGTTAAACTCGTCTATTGAAATGGTACAGAGGGGGAGGTTTTGTGTGCACTTAGGTACCATGACAAAAGTGTTGATAAAACTATGCAGAAACAGTTAGCAATATCTGTGGAGTTCTCTCTTATCGTAAAATCCAACATTCCTCGGCATGATACATAAGTTAAATATTTTTAGTAGTATATTTTATTTAATTATTTATAACAGGATTCACAATTTATGCATCTTTATTTTTTTGCTGCTCAAGATTGTATATGATTTTAGATTTTAGCATTTGACTGGGGTTCGTTTCCAAGTTTCAGAAATGATTAATTGTCGACTGGATTCTCGAAGATGAGTGGATATTTTCATACCAATCCTTCTCAGAGTTGTAATATAATTTGCACAGCCTTCCCAAATTTAGTACTAATCAACGTTGCAAACCGGTTCTGAACCGAACCCCAAACAACCGTTTCGGTTCGCGATTTTTGGGTCCCTCGAACCGAACCATATACAGAACCTTTCATATACGTATCCTTTCGAACCCAAACCCAAACCGAACCCAATGTATACATAAGAAAGTTGATCACGGCCGTTCCCACGCCTACAAGCACATGTGTGCAAGAGGGAAAATACATTACAAGAAAGGATAAATATAAACACATATTGTACTTAGTAAGAAAATGCAACACCACACTATATTTAAATAGACAAGTAAGATGATCAAGAAAGAGATGTAATACAATCTAACAACTGAGTATATAAGACACAAATATTATATATCACATGTATTAGATAAGGACAAGTAGATTTAGAATTACAGTTGTCTCATGTATTAGGTACATAAGCTTAAACTATAAAAATCCACAACCGGACCCTAATAAAAATTAGTTCCTAACAAGTAACGCGATTGTGTAATTTAGTTAGGTATTCGGCGAATGTGCGGATACTTCTACCGAGTGACTGAGCTGTACGAGCGGATCTTTAACTTAGAAGAATAAGGTGCACAGTGTATATAAAAAGTGAGGCTACCCTACAACATTTTTTAGACCTAGCACATTTGAAAGTTTTTTAGTGGGCCTATGAATGATAGCAATAAGGAATATGGTCCATTCGACTTCTCCTGATCAAAAATGTTGCTAAATTTTAACCGAAAGTGGAGGCTAAAATCGGTCATCTGTGTAACAATCTATTAACCCAGACTCGAACCAAAACCTTAGGTTCAATAAGTACAGAAACCAGTCCGCAAACCGAACCATAAACTTTACAACGGGTTCAGCCCTCCCACCCAACTTTTACAGGTTTGCAGCTTTGGTACTAATCCCATACTTTACAATTATTTTAAAGGTAAAATTGTTGGAAAAATACTTGGGCTGGAATGACACTTTCAATTTCTATCTACAATTTCCAGTAAACATATTGTAGAGCGAATTCGACGAACACGCCAAATTCGGCGCATACTTAAAATAAATTAACAAAAAACAAGTAGGAGTGCTACAGTCGCGTACCCCGACTGCAAAATACCCTGTTCCAAGTAATGTTGCTTTTGCTCCGATCTTACTGTGCTTTCAGAACTCAAACTTAAAAATTGAGTCTCTGCCAGTTTTCCGCGGTTAAAAGGAAAAGGAGAAAGAATTTTCCAAATCTGAAAAAACTTTATCTGGGTGCGGCACACCGACATACATGCACGAATTGGTAGCTATATCTCTTAAAGTCTCTGAGATCGACGAGTGCATACAGACGGACAGACGGAAATGGCTAAATCAGCTTGGCTGTTGGTGCTGATCAAGAATATATATACGTTATAGGGTCCGAAAAGCTTCCTTCCGGCTTCTACATACATTTGCACAACTTCAACAATGGGAACAGGGTATAAAAACGCTACCATTAAAAACAAAAAAGTTTTTCTCACTAGAATTACTTTTTCTACCGATCGTTCTTATGCTAATGTCATTCGACTTCAATCAAACTTGCCAAAATTATGTGGAAGCAGATAATATTGATCAGCGACAAGTTTGGTAGCGACAGCATTGAAAACAAAAAAGTTTTTCCTACCACGACTATTTTTCAGACCTATCTTCTGTATGGCTGCTATACTAAATAGTTGTCCGATTTTCATCAAACTTGGTGGAATCATGTAGAAGCATAGAGAACTTGTAAATACGAGGCTTGAAGACGTTTGCATTGATAACAAAAAAGCGTTGAAAACAAAAAAGTTTTTCTCACTAAAACAACTTTTTCGACCGATAGTTACTATGGCAGCTATATGCTATCGTCGTTCGGTCTAATCGGTTCCTACAAATGTGCACGGTATTTGTACCCAAAAACTTCCTACAAAGTTTGGTTAAGATACCTTCAAAACTGACGGGAGAGGTACCATAGAAACAGACGGACAGACGGACAGGGTCATGCTGATCAAGAAAATATATACTTTATGTACAAACATCTGGACAATTTTAATATACCCTCTGCAAGGGAATAAAAATGTGAAATGTTTTAATAGGGTGACATGATGGTTAGGTTCGGTTAAATATAATGCTCAGCTGATACCGAGGTCAATCAAAGACCTTATGGCTCATGGTGATGCCAGGTACTGGGTGCGTAGTGCCATCTTGAAGACAACTTCTTTCATATTGCATTTTTATAACTTGCATAGGGTAATCAGGTCTGATGTTTATAACACATAGAAGGAAAGACATTCTAGATTAAACCATGTCCGTCCGTTTTTAGTCAGTCTGTTTTTATGCAATCATATAACAATCGTCTCAAAAAAAGGGCTACCTATTAGTGAGCTTGAGTATCAATCATCTTGCATTATTCAAAGAAAAAATTTAAAAAAATGTTTAGAAAACTAATACATACATTATAAAAAACTACATTTTTATTACAGAAATAATTAGTTTGATTGTAAGATGCTTATAGTAAATTTATATAGTTAAATAACTCATCAAAATCTGCCGTTACAGCAAATTGCTGTCTTGCGACAATTTTGTTTCTATCGAAAACCAAAAACCTCTTGTCATCAAAATACTGAGAAAAAAAATCTCTCTAAAACCTAGATTGATTGTACATTCAAAAAAGTATTTTTCTAAAAAATTAGTCAAGGGTTCAAATCGAACTAAAATTTAGAAATAATTCCTATACTTAAGACATTTTATCTGAATATTTTTTTTGCCTACTGTAGTTGAGAAATCAGTAGGCGTAAATACAGCTTTACCGAATCACAGAAACATGTGGAAAACAATTCAAAAATCTCGTAGTCATTTAGAACATTTCAATCAATCAATATACAAAATTAGTAGCACACAGAACTTTCACATATATTGAGGTGAGTTTCATATTTGGCCTTGCTAGCATATATATTTCACCCAAATTTCTCCCAATAAAGCATCATGCATCTTTGGTTTGTCGCAATTCTAATATGCGGATTTGTAATCCCCATCATCAAGGCCGAGTGCTGCCGCCCACAAACCATATCGTTTGCCATGATCGACGGCAACTTTGACTGTGATGCCTTTGAGGCCAAAAAGACGGGTCGAAATACCTGTGAACTGAAAATATGTGGCGATGGTTCACCCGTATCGGGCACCTATTGCGGGATTGGACCCTGCAACATGTGGGGTTGTGCTTGCGAAAGAGGTTGTATTCCCGGTGATCACATTGTTAATTTTATTGGATATTATGGAATTGTTCGAGTTGCGAATGTACATTATGTGGCTTAGCTCTGATTGGCGTAATTAATAAATTGTATGCCATGTCAGCTTATCAGAGGGAAAACTGATAAGCCGAAGAGCAGAAATTACACGAATGTCTTGTGATTTAAACTGAATTTAATTACAAGTTGTTAAGGTCTTATCGGGTTTGCATTTAAACATACTTTTCTTTATAAGGCCTTACCCACACCCTTAATAGCATTAGTAAGAAATTGTCTTATGCGCCATGAAGTTCTTGATTTCTCTTTCGCTGATCATGTCGATTTGGCTGCTGAGTCTGACTTCGAGCACCTCAGCTGTTTGCTGCAAGCCCACTAACATTGAATTTGAGATTGCCATCAATGCCAATCGAAACGATTGTGGTACCTTCGGTGCCAAGAGTCTGGGACACAACAAATGCAAGAAGAGGATCTGTGGTGATGGGAATGGCGTGAAGGGCACCTGGTGTGGACGCGGAAGGTGCAATCCATCTGGATGTCACTGCAAGAAGGGTTGCATTGAGGGCGATGCTGTCACCAGTTTCCGTAATAATTATGGATTATTCCAATTTGTTGATGTGAAACGTGTCTAGAATCGTTGTATGAAAATAAAGTGCTTAACCAGAGTTTCAGATTCATTCCCAACCATGAGCAGCAAGTGATTACTTTCCTCCTGTTCACACTAGACTGGCCCTTAAAAATAGATTTTAAATTACCGGGCAGAAAAAGTTTCGTTGTGGTCTAAATAGATATAAGAAAAACTTTGGCTGCGATCGGCCTACATTTAGTGGACGCGCTTTGTCATCCATTTACTGCCGATATATTTCAAATTTTCGACTTGGACGGCCTGCGCGCGTCCCCTAAATGTAGTCCGATCGCAGCCAAACCTTTTTCTTATATCTATTTTATCGATATTTTCATCGATAGACAAACGGCTGTATCCAAACACTTGTATTAGTTTATTTTCGTAATTGCTAAAGCGAAATGTTTATCAATAAACGAATGTGTTATGTCCACGCAATGGAAATGGAATTGGAAGATGCGATCTGGAACCGAAAGTCCGCCAGAATGGCAGCCGCCGCATTCATGGCAAATGTCTTGAACGCCGCTTCAGCATATCCGAAATGGCAAATTTAATGCCCGCCGTCTGCAAAATCGAAGGACCCACCTGGACATTGGCCCCACCAATTGCCTCATCCGATGTGACATACCGATAGTGATCGAATTGCTGATACGTGTGCACCTATTGAAAACCGCAATGGCCAACATGGTAGTGGGCTTACCCACATAACCCCAGACGGAGCAACGAATAAATAATGCAAGAGAGTACAGGGAGAGGACTAATAATTTCACTCATCTGGATGATGCCATATTTGTTCAACGATTCATGTTGTCAAATTCAGAATGTCCAATTATTCTTGCTAGGATTAGAGATCAAACATCTTCTCAAAGTAACAGGTAAAACCTTGACTTCAGTTGCGATTCAATTTATAATAAATTGAATTTTTAACAGAAATCATAGATTTTTGTCAGAGAGAAAACTTTTGGTGACGCTGCTCTCTTATGCAAGTGACAGCTTGCTATCATTGCGGGTGACTTCTGTGGAGACAGACTTCCTTCGGCAAACCGTGCAACTAATCATTACTGACCATCACAAACAGGCACTGACTGATTGATTTGTACTAAAATTTTAGAAGTCAAATAAATATTTCTAAAGCTTACATATTATAAATTAAAACGTACCATAATTATCAACCACATTTTCCTATCCTGTGGCTGAGTTTTGGGATCATGCCACGAATTTCTTGGGAAAAAACAAGACTCTTGTGGTGCCGGGAATGCCGCCACCAATGCGATAAGCCTCCCGCTTCTTAATTGCGAATTGTTATCGCGATTGTTTTTATACCCTTGTAGATGGTGTATTCAAATTGTCCAGATGTTTGTAACGCATAGAAGGAAGAATCTACGATCACATAAAGTATGTACATATATTCTTGATCAGCATGGCGAGCTGAGTTGATGTAGCCATGTTCTATCCGATCTCCTCCGACAGTTTAAAAGCTATCTTAACCAAACTGTTCACGAAGTCCGAACCGGCCGGGTCGGATGACTATAGCATATAGCTGCCATAGGAACTATCTGTCGAAAAAGTACTTTTAGTAAGAAAAACTTTTTTATCTTCAACGCGAAAGTCCCCAAACCTCGTATTTATTAGTTTTCTACGCTTTTACAAAATTTCACCAAGTTTTATTAATATCGGACAACTTTATATTATAGCTGCCATACAAAAGTCTGAATAAAAATGTTAGTAGGAAAACCTTTTTTGTTTTCATTGCTATCGCTCCCAAACTTGTTATTGATCAATATTATATGCTACCACACACTTCTGCCAACTTTGATCCAAATCGGATGACTATAGAATATAGCTGCCATAGGAACGATCTGTCGAAAAAGTACTTCTAGTGAGGAAAACTTTTTTGGTTTCAATGGTAGCGTCTTTTTACTTTCCAGTTATGAATATTATCAATTTCCACACAATTTTGGGGAGTTTGCTCAAAATCGGATAAATATATCGTATAGCCGCCATATAACAAACTGGCAAGCAAATGGTGAAAATAGTGGCGCCATCTATTGCTGAGTTTGGGAAATAACTCAACTAAGAATGTTCGACGAAAATCATTTAAAACCTTAATTTATATAAATTATCCAAGCTACAAGGGTATATAAACTTCGGTCGAGCCGAAGTTGTCTTTCCTGTATTTTTTTAAATTCTCGTACTTATCCCGTCTTTCCAAGGGCGACGAACTCCAGCATGGCGGCAAGCTGATCTCCAAGCCTAGGCCTCGGCCTTCTGCTTCCAGGTCACCACATCTCTCTTCTTGTTCTTCAAAATATAATTGTTTGAAGCAAATGTTCCTCAGCCACAGATTGAAATAAGAACACAACATTCTCCAATTAAGTCCACAGATTCGTTAATCAAGCCCGTAACATTTTAAGGAAGGAAATAGCGCTAACACTTAAAGTTCGGAACAACACTTGAAGCAAGAATTTGCATTCTTGAAATAAGCACAAAATATTTATCAATCCCGAAACATTCTTGAAACAACTCGTCGGTGCAGAATGTCCCAATATAATGTTTTTGGTTCGATTGGGTTGAGATTATTGATTAACGGTTGTTTTTAAGGTTTAAGAATGATTGATACTTTATTTAAGAATTATTAGAATAATAAGTAGGTTGGACAATTTATCAGGGTCGCCTGGACATCCTTCTGGTTCCGGTCAATGAAGATGTTTTTGATTTTCCAAGTGTACTTAACCCAAATGGAGTCCTGCACCTGGCAAAATGTCTAACACAGCAGCTGCATTGCTGGAGCTGGAACTGTGGCAGTTTATCAATTCCTTGCACATAGCGAAAATTGATGGCAACGATTTATACTTTCTACTTCCTTTCACTTTATCGTTAGTCGAGTCCTTCGAGTGCTCGTCTGCTGTGGTATAAATACTTTTACTATAATATCCATTTCAGTTCTTGTTTTTCTCTGCCAAGTGTCTGGCATTGTTTCTCGTTGTTGTTGCTGTTGTACCTTTCGTTTCTTTCGCTTTCATTGGCCCCAGTTCCACGGGCGGATCCTTGGCAATCTTTTGTGTGGCACAATACAATGTCCTGCGGTTGTAAAACGATTTATTTTGCTATTGATTCGCTGTAAGTATTCCACAGTCGTCGTCGTCGTCCTGCGTCAAGCACATCCTTCTGCAGGATATGATGTAAATAAAGTAATGGCCCCGTCTGAGGCTGCTCCTTTGCATACCCCGAGAAGGCTAAACATGAATAAATATATTTGGTTGAGATTATTGAAGTTTTATAACTCATTTCTGTCGATGGGTGGGCGTGGCTCACTTGATACGCTGCCACAGACAGCTGTCCTGTGGGCGCTCTTCATCCTCTCCGTTTTGCCCCTTTGTCGATTTTCGTTGCTCCTGCTGCACATTTTAATAAATCGTTAACAGTCGGGGGAATGGAACCTGGATGTGGGCCTGGGCAAGGCCAACCCAGCAGCTAGCAGCACAATAAGAAAATTCATGATCATAAATATCCTGCAGGCGTTAAACGTTTATGTTCTTCCCCCCTTCACCCTTAATCCTTGTGTTGCTCGCTGCTCTTTGGCTCCTCCTATGCAGGGTCTTTCCCAGTCTGTGTGCCTGCTGCTTTATGCACCGCTTTTTGATTTAATGTGCTCATTCCCAGCCACAAACAAAAACAGAGCTTGGCTCAGTCCCACCCCAACCCCTCTCCTCCCCGCAGTTGGCCCCGTTTTGCTGCTCTTCGCTTTCTGAGTTTTTGTGATTTGTGTCTATATTTAGGTGGCGCTCTAATGCCTCGTCATTGTTGTTTTCATCTCTCTCTCTCTGTGTGTGTGTTTTGTTTATTTTTCCATTTCCAAGCCATTAAATAAAGCGTCCCGACACTCCAGCAACAACCACAAAGAGCCAAGCAGAGCAGCGACGGCGACAACAACAACAAACAAATAGAAAAATGTCTCGCGTAATGATTTGCGACACATTTATTCGCAACATAAATTAGGGCAGACGACCAAAAGCGACAGACCAAACCAGATCAGACCACAACACACCAAAATTCCGGCTGGTCACCAAGGACATTCTGACTTTCGGTTCAACTCTGCAAGCCAAATGTGGATTCATATTGGCCACTAACTAACTACCGACGAGTTGAATCAAATTATGTCATAAAATTATAAAATTTCATATCTTGGCTTTGCGTTGAAGGGCATAATGGCCAGTGTCAAAATGCCAGCACATCGGGCACCATTTTTAATGGAAATTGTCGCCATAAACAAACGGACGGGCACTAGAGCTAGTTCAGGGATTGAGGGGAAACAAGAAGTACTTAGTATCAAAGCGTAAGAAGAGTACGCCAAAAAAAAAATAATAATAAAAAAGGATCAGAAATCACGAATCAGAGAATCCAAGCTAAAAAAAAACCTCTTCTGCAAAAGTGGAGCTGTATTTAAAAACGAAAACGTCTTTCGTAAGATAACTTTGTTGGCAAAAAGAATTTACATATGAAAATAGTTAATCCTAAAGAAATTGAAAGTAATTCAATTTGGGATTTAAGCGAAGCTGGAAGCTTTTTTGTTTCTGGTCCAGATGATGGATAAACCGTGGATCAGGGTCAGATTTTATACCCTGTCTTAAAAGTGCAAAGGGTACATGTTACATTTTTCTGAAATCACATCAGAATCGAAGAGAGAGGATCATGAAACCAGCTCTTCAAACGGCACCAGAGACCCATTTAACGAGGAAACTCGTCAATATGGACAAATTGTGGGTATATTCAATTCAAGCTTGGCACAATTGAAAAGAAACTGATGATTAATTCATACGAGCACGCACTTTCGCATTTTCATAGCAAGGTACACAAAGAAAGTTGTTAACATTTTTCAGATAACTGAAAACAATTCCTGATTAAACAGTGACTAAACACTTACTAAACAGTGGCTAAACAGTAACTAAACTGTGACTTAACAGTGACTATGCACTTACTAAGCAGCGACTAAACTGTGGCTAAACAGTGACTTGGCAATGACTAAACAGTGACTGAACTGTGACTAAACAGTGACTAAACACTTACTAAACAGAGACTAAACAGTGACTCAACTGTGACTTAACAGTGACTAAACAGTGACTACCCAGCCAACATTTTATGAAATTTTTGATCACATTCGAGTCTTTATCCAGTCCTCTGTCCCACCAAGCATTTGAAAGATCATTTTTACAAAATTCACCTGGAATTGTCTTTTTCGAGCTCTTTTGATGATTTAAAAGAGATTAATTTCATGTGCGATTTAAAGAAGACTCGATAATGCCTCATGCAAATGTTCAAAATGTGAGCAATCGCCAATTGATCACGCAGGGGTTTGAAATGTGATTGTTTACTATTCGCTGTTGCTATGCAGTAATATTTCGCCCTGCTGGATGATGCCAAACTGCTTGTTATCTGTTTGTTCTGAACTTAACGGTACCTCTTTTTACAAGGGTTAATGCAGATGTCCAATTCTGCATTTCTGTTCATTATTATCAGTTGTAAAGAGCTGTGCAGGTCAGCCAGGAGCTCAACAGCAAATAATTTTTAAAAAAGTAAATCAAAAAAAAAAAAATTATTACTAAGAAGCAAAAAAGTGAAAGTGACGAAAACTAATATAATTTGTGCGAAGTGGACCAAAAGGGCCACTGAATTTGGAGTAGCTGAAGAAATTAAAGAACGGAAATACACAGCTGATTGCCAAATTGACAGAGGAGATTATCTCTGTCAAGCTGGAAAACAGAAAGCACAACAATGACCCCATAATAATCGACGAGATGTCAGATGTGCAGAAACTTCCTTTCGCCGATATTGCTGATTTGGAAAAATTTTATGAGATGCTGAAAAATTAAAATAAACTGAGGCAGTTTGTACGTATTTTAGGTGGACATATTCATTTGCTTATAATTTATACAAAATTTTTAGAAACAATTCATAGCAAAAACAGGTGGAGAAGAACCCGCACAATTTATTAGAGCAGCTATTCGAAAGGTATTTCCGGACACATTGGCTTCTGCTTATAGCTAGAGGGGAGCCAGCACTAAACCAACCGCTGAAGTACAACCATTAGAAGTAGGTAAATATTTCTATTATTGGGTAAATAAAATTAATTATTTTTCTCTTAAATAATTGCCATATCAAATTCCAATGCACAGACAAGGAAATAAACGCTGTCCTACAAAACCATTTTGTTCACGCTAAATATAGGGTGATAAAAAGAAAATGTGTGGAATGAATTTTTTCAATTTTTTATAACATCTATTTTTGTTAAATATGTTCATTGTACGTATATTAGCCTTTGTTTTCAAGTTTACTTAAAATATTATTATACATAAAATATTAATATATATATATATATCTAAACAATATGTAAAAAAACTTATTTCAATGTTATTCTTCAATTAAATATTTTTTTTTTACAAAGCAAACGATTAGAATTAGGCATCGAAGAAGACTTGCAAATGATTGGAAATATGACTCGATAAAGTTTGGAAATACGACTCGAAAATGAGTCGAAACTAATTAGAGCGAGAAGGCTAAGCTAACTTCGTCCGTGCCGAAGATTTTATACCTTTGCAAGTTCTTGTCTTCATCACGCTTCCGCTCTACTTGACGAGATGCTAGATTTTCTTCGCGAATAGCGGCCAGTCGACTAGCATTTCGTGTTGATATCCGAGACGCATTTTGCTCTATCGTCTGCCGTCCTTGCTCCTTGGACATTGAAGACACTCGTGGCATTTTGATTGATTTTATTGGTCACAATATTGGTTTCAACCATTTAAGCACATAAATAAACAAACAAATAAGTTCCATTCAGTCTCGTAGCTCAAACTCGACTAACACATATACATTTATTTTACTATAAAAGTTCCTACGCCTACTAGGAAAGTTGTAATATCGACTCTTCGACCGATCGTTCCTATAGCAGCTACAAGAAGTAGTCATCTGATTTTGACCAAAGTTTGCAAATCTGTTTGAAAGCATGCAATATTTATAATGGACGAGTTTAAGGACGCTAACATTAAAAACAAAACAGTTATTCTCACTAAGACTCATTTTTGACCGATTGTTCATATGGCAGCTATAAGATATGGTCATCCGATCTGATCGGTTCCGATATATTAGCAGCGTGCAGTAAAAAGAAGACTCTGTGCAAAATTTCAACTCGATAGCCTTAAAACTGAGAGACTAGTTTGCGTATAAACAGACAGGCAGACGGACGGACAAAGCTCAATCGACTCGGCTCGTCGTCCTGAGCAAGAATATCAGCCATGCTCCGGTTTTCACTTTCGTAAAACTTTTGCGATTTCAAACCGGTTTTGGCACCAAATTTGGACTGAAAATCGTAAAATTTTTGCGAATGCGAAAATGGGAGCATGGCTGTATATATAGTTTATGGGGTCGAAAATGAATATATCTTTGCAGGGGTGTAAAAATTCATATAAACCGCGAACCAAGGCTTCGTTGGTAAAACTGAAAACGCAATTTGGTCTATTTGTATCTCTAGTGTATGGCCTATATGGACTCAATAATGGGTGCTGTCAAATGTGGTACCCACTATCCCGGTTTTACGCTGCATGTTACCGCCTCTTAAGGATACATTTCTTTGGTCAGCATCACTATATATTTTAAATCTTACAAAATTCTATCGAGTGGTTTTCCATTGATTCCATTTTCTAAGTTAGACTTCTATGGGCGGTGTACTAACCGCTTGTCCATTGGAGGCGAGAATTTAGTATACCAATTGTGGTGATTCCTTTCATCTTTGGTGAATTTTCCAAAATTTTAGCTCTCACCTTTTTTTTAACCAGCAACAGATGTTGTAGCTGTGTGTTGCTAGTATAAATGTGCCCATTAAACGCGAACTTGACGTGATCAAGAAAAACATGGTATAAGGTGTTGTTCCCTGATGCCTCTAGATCAGAGATGGGCGCGTCGCGTCGTTCTAATGCACACGAGGCAGCGCGCTGCCTGCGTGTGCATAGGACTCTGCCGCGGCCGACTGCACAAAATCACACGTACGCTATAAGCATTGAAAGCTATTTATAGAACACGAATGAGGCGCACGCAAATTGTGCTTGTATGCGTGTGAAAAGTGTGACGATATGTGTGCATGCCCATCTCTGCTCTAGATTTACAATTTATTGGTCCCGTTCCCAGGCTTTATAAAAAAGATGAATTTTTGTGGCACTGTGCTAGCAAACAAAAACTATTTATCAATCATACTCCGCTTCCAACTTAGGCAGCATTTTTAATAACACACTTTCGTGGAGTAAACAACATGTTACTAAAGCGTGTGGGATCACTTATGGACTGTTGAGGCAACTGTCAGTGTCGCAAATGTTTCTACCGGTACAATTTTCACTTTTCCTTACTTTTTTATGGAATCGAAATTTTCGGCCACCCCAATGTAGATGACATGAGAAAAATAACTGTAGCTTTTAATTCAATTGTTAGATAGAGCTCACTTGCAAGGAAACCACTAAGTTCAAAGAAAAAAAAACAATTAAAAAATATTGTAAAATAAGCTAAAACAATTGATGGTCCTAAGTCAAATCAAACTTCCAAATAACTCTCATTTGTCAATGTTTACTGTGCACTGGGATATTAAACCAATAAATATTAAATATTAAGAGTCTATATTCAAATATTACTAAACTTGATATGGACATATAATCTGATTTTTAGAATCTTATTTTTGTCATTTCTTTTGGATCACAAAACTAAAATCGTTGTTCTTTTGCCAAGTCAGCTCAAATTTGACGCTTCTCCAACTCTCAACACACTGAGTGACTTTATTATGAAATTCAGGCATTTAAGGCACGCCAAAAGCTTAGCCAGCCAGTCACCAACAGGCAGCGAAACGAAACTAAACCAAATTGGCACATGCAGACAGCTCATCGTTTATGCCATCTTTATGATTACCGAAGCGACCCAAAGCCAACATTTAGATTAGGCAACAAGCGGCGCTCGCACAGACACACACGTGTGTATCCTGTGGATACATTTGTGTATGCATGTCTAAGTTGTCGAATGTATGCAGCAACATAAGCTAATCAAAGCTAGTTTAATGCGTGCACAGCCAAAGTTAATCCTAATTAATTTAATTACGCTTTTGGCATAAATTATGAGGCAAAGTACGAGAAATAGTGGGCAAGATAGAGAGGGAGAGGGAGGGACAGAGATGGATATGCATATATATTATCCACAATTATGCGTAGATGGCGTCGCCAACTATAATTGTTATTAATTGTGCAACCAGCTGAGCCAATTGATAAATTCCAGATTAAAGCCCAGCAATTTTACCAATCGAATGCTATTGCCTCTGGCCCTCAATGGCTTATGGGCAAAAAAAAAAAATATTTGAAATCATTGAAAGTTTCTTTCAGACTTTACGTAAATATATTTTATTGAAATATGGTACCTGCTGCCCCCGCTCCGCCCCCGGTGCAATCGAAAAACTTCCCATTGCGATGCTTTGCACGTGCAGGAAATTGTCGAGATGGCAAATAGTTTTTCAACAACAGCAAATAGAAACCGGCAACTGTCCCAGTGACAGACTCGAGCTGAGTGGGCGACCGCACCCTTAAGAGACAGGACCAGCACCAGGTCGAGTATCTTTCTCTGTGTGCGCTTGAAATATACTCAAAAATTATTGTTTTTGTTTTCGTTACACTTGACTGTGCCTGTTCGACTGCCCGCCTGCCACCTCCCCCTCTGCCCAAGTTAAAAGTTTTATTAGGTGTCTGCATTTTCATGCCAATATGCGTCTCCATTTGCTCTGGGGGGAATTGAAGAAGAAAAACTGAACGATTTTTTAATTAAAATATTGTCGTCGGCCCCCCCAAAAACTAATAAATCAGCACTCGGTGCACTTTCAACAGGTTTTATCAAGTGCCCTGGCCGTACATATATTTTTTTGAAACTTCTTCCGAACACGCACAAGGCAGACGACGGCGGTGTTCAATGCCCATTCCGGGCGTCCGTAGAAACTCATATTTTATTCCGAACCAAAAGGATGCCCTGAAATGGGAATTTGGCATGCGAACCATTACCTAGTGCACTACTTAACCTACAGCTGGGTAGGAATTGGAACACCACTGTTAAGTGTTAACATTTAAGAGCACGAACATATCAAGTGCGCAGCTGCAGTAATGTTAAGGCTAACCTTAACAGTGGAATATTTAGAGAATGAAACTGGTCCTTACAATTTATATCATGTTATGTTTAAATTGTCTTTTAAAGAATCAAAAGAAACTAGAAGCAAATAACCATAAATCATGCTAGCACCTCCCAAGTCATAAATGATTGATCCACCTCAGTCTTTTAACTGAAGCTAAGTTTGGCGGATCAGGCCAATGACCAAAAAACCAACAACAACAACAACAACAACTGGAACTAGTACCACCTCCCTTCATATCCATTTAGCTGACGCTGACTCTCTCTGACTCTGACGGATTTGTGTGCTGGCATTGGGTTTTGGTTATGCGGTCGCCTTAAGTGCTCGGCAGCGTTACTCCGTACGAGATATCCACATGACTGGCAAAAGCCGCTGGAACAACAGCCACAACTGTCAACTAAGTGAGTGCCGCCTTGGACATATTCAGAGATGAGCGAATGACTTCAATGGGACCACCTAAGGAAGCTGATGAAATTATATCTTAATTATCTGAACCATCAATTGGAATGAAGAATTGTAAAGTTGTAGATGAAAGGTTAAATAAAGTTCTACCTGGGAGGCAGCAAGTTTATTTTAAACCTTGGAGCAAGACTCCTTAGAGTTTAAGAAATGAGTTTTAGAAATCCAATCTATATTGCGATTTCGACATTGAAATAAAACATAGATCAAGGTGGCAAAGGGGAAAGCGAATCTCGTATTGTTCATTGTTCAGAAATAAAGTTGCCCTCAACTCCAAACAAGAACTTTTATGAGAACAAATGTGTTAAATGTTTTTGACTCTTTCTTACACTGTTTTTGATACCGTTTGTGATCATCTTGAGACCAATGTTCCTTAATTTTTTCCTCTGTGTACCAAAAAAGTTTGACTACCTTCTAAAATTTAAAGACCTAGCTCTTTTGAAAGCCTTTTTAGGGGGCCTATGAATGATAACAATAAAGAATGTGGTGCATCCAAGTTCTCATGATTGCCTAAATTTTTACCGAAAGTAGAGACAAAAATCTGTCAACTATGTAACAGTCAATGAACCCAGATTCAAACCAAAACCTTAGGTTTAATAAGTATAGGAATCGGTACGCAAACCGTGCCTCAAACTTTACAACGATTCCGAAGTCCCGGATCGAACTTTGATCAAAATTTTACCGGTTTGCAGCCTTGGTAGAAATTACACTACTTCATTTGAACACTATGATATAGTTTTTTGTACATGCATACATTTTAGGTTTCAGCAGCAGAGACGTCAGCAGAAATTTAGACGATGAGTTTAGCAGTCAATCATTTCAAGCTTTCATTTCTCTGCCTGAGCTTGCTGACTTTTCGATTGCGCCTTATTAAAGCCTCCTCCTCTTCAAAGCTAAATAAATGTTAAAACAAAAATTGCTCCAGAATGCTGCGCCAAAAAACAAACAAAACAACAGCGTAAGCCTGTGCGCTCTGTGTAATAAAGAATTAGCGGTAAGCATACCAAAAATATCTCGCTTTGCTTGTGTAAAAATTATGTATTTCGTGTGTTTTGAAAGTCGCGGCACAAAATTGTCAGCCCACTTCTTGGTCGTGAGTTCGATTTATCGGAATTCGTAAAAGTTTTCATTTCCAAGAAATGACTCGAAAATTAGATTTTAAACCGGCCAACTTCAGGCGGAGAAAACACCAATATAAATAAAGAAAAACCTTTTGACAATTCAAATCACTTGTCGCCACCAACAAAATCGCCAATAACAAACAAAAGTGATATTGCTTCAGTTTTGCCATAAGCTAAATAAGAATTTCAAGAAATTCCATTCAGGGACTAAAACCGAAACGATCTTCGGCCGATAGCTATATCTCGGTCACGGTTTTATCTTGAAAAACTTACATTAGTAGCTTGTAAATTAAATAAAATTAGCCTTAGGCCAATATAAATGCCTTGATCGAAACCAAAATTAATAAATGCAGGCTCCCTGATGAAGGCACAAAATGCAACCGAAACGCGTAGGAGGAAAATTTAATATAAAATGATGTTTTATTTTAGACGAGATATGACGGCCAACACAACCCACACTAACCAAGAAATTCTCTGATTGCATTAAAAGAGTTTCTTAATGTTAAACGATTAAGTTCTAGTACCGATTTACTTAAATGAAGGGAAGAAAATTCCTATAAATACCCAGAACTGTATGAATTATTGAATGTAGTATTAGTTCCATGAACACAAGTAATTGTCGAACGACAATTTTCTGGTGTAAAATTTATAGTGAATCCATTAAGAAACAAATAGGACGCAAAAACTTATAACGCGTTTATGATACTAAGATCTTAAGTAATTTTCTTTTGAATTAAAATGTATACTTAACCGGTTTGAAACTGGTGACCGAAACGACCGCAAAACTGATATTTGTTTCAGTTTTATAAAAACGCATATGAACGAGAAGGCCAAGCTAACTTCGTCTGTGCCGAAGTTTTTATACCATTGCAAATGCTGTTTTTGAAATGTCAGAGTTTAAGAACGCTTACAAAAAAATCTAAAAAAATTTTAACTAAAACCCATTTTCCGACAGATAAACATCAGATTTCGACCAAATTTCGCGGAATCTTTTTAAAAACATATCAAATTAACAATCGCCGAGTTAAAGAAAAATAAAATTTAAAACAGAAAAGTTTTTCTCACTAAGACTCATTTTCCGACCGATCGGTCCTATGGCAACCATAAGATACAGTCACCCGATGTCGATCTACTTTTTTAAATTAGTTTGAAAGCGTTTAAGATCACCGACTTTACGAATTACTTGAAAACAAACAATATTTTTCACTAAGACCCATTTTCCGAACGAACGGTCCTACGGCAGCTATAAGATATAGTCTTCCGATTTTGATCAAAATTTGCAAATCTGTTTGAATACATATAATATTAATAATAGCCGAGTTTTATGACGCTAGCATTGAAAACAAAAAAGTTTTTCTTACTAAGACCCATTTTCGGACCGATCGTTCCTATGACAGCTATAAGATATAGTCATCCGATCTTGACCAAAATTTGCAAATCTGTTTGAAAGCATATTACATCATTAATAACTGAGCTTGAGGACGCTAACATTGAAAACAAAAAAGTTTTTCTCACTAAGACCCATTTTTTCACCGATGGTTCCTATGGCAGCTATAAGATATAGTTATCCGATCCGGTCGGTTCCGACATATTAGCAGCGTGCAGTAAAAAGAAGACTTTGTGCAAAATTTCATTCCGATAGCTTTAAAACTGAGAGACTAGTTTGCTTAGAAACAGACGGACAAAGCTCAATCGACTCAGCTCGTCGCCCTGATCAATAATATAGTTTATGGGGTCGGAAATTAATATTTCCATGCGCTGCAAACTTCTGGGCAAAATTATAATACCTTTTGCAAGGGTATAAAAATGAATGGAAATGAAATAAGTAGATCAAAGCTGGTGGACATTTAGTTGGGAAAAAGAAGGTTATCTGTATAGCCATTCAATCTCGAAAAACAGGCCACTTATATATCAGCTGAAGCAAATTTGATTCTATATTTGGGATATTAAACTTCTGAATCGTTCCTGCTTATTGTAAGCTATGTCGAACTGACCCGTCGCGTATGATTTTCAATCATTCTGATTCGAGCTGATTCCCTGAAAAGTGCTGCGATATTTCGGTGTCGCGTTGCATTCTGGCATCGTAACAAATATCGAACAGTAAATTATCATCAATTTGTATAACTTGCATATAACGCTTTCACTAATCAGTAAACTACCTTTTGATATAACCGAAATAAAGAAAGGAAAACTACTGAAAAAGCAAATCAAATCAGAAAAAGCATATGCTGAGCTGTCAAATGCAATGACCGCCTGCTGCGCTTCGAGTTGAACTGTAATTGAATTTAACTGAAAAAACAAACGTGTTCCATCTGTTGAGAAATTAACGACTTTCTTTATTCCTAAGCCTTCGCGGTGTAATAACGAGCAACCCAGCAGAAGGAAGTATGCAATTTGGTCAAGTCTGCCTAAGCTTTAAGCATCCGAATTTCCCTTATACTTGATCATATCAATTATGTTATGAACACTGCCTTCACCACGTCCACCTTTCCAAATATGTGGTAGCATACAAAAATACTACCTGTCCCAAAATCATCAATTGAATATAGACCAATATCGATTTTACCATACTAATCGAAAGTTTGCGAGCACTTTATGGCTATTCAAATTTAGCAATTTCTATCGATAAGCTCCAAACTAAATGATTGCCAATCTGGTTTTAGAAAAAACAGAAACACTATAGCAATATTAAAAATATTAGAGGATAATCGAAATCGTATGGATGATAGACAGGTAACCTTTCGACGCCGTGAATCATCAAATACTATGCATAAAGCTCAAAGCGCTATTCAACTTCTCGTCCACTGAAACTAAGTTAATTAAATCCTATCTTAGCAATAGATAACAGGCTGTAGTCGCAGGTTTGCGCACCTCAGATCTACTTTCGATTACGCGAGGTGTACCCCAAGTATTTGTTCTTGGGCCGTTATTGTTCTCTATGTATGTTAATGACCTCCCTAATGTCCTGGCCATCAGTAAGATACATATGTACGCTGACGATGTCCAGATGTATGTACAGTCGTCTGTAAGTCAGTTAATGAAGAACTTACAAAATTAAATAAGTGGTCTATTGTAAATGGTTTGGGACTGAATCCGTTTAAATCCAAAAGGCTCTTGATGAGTTGCAGCTGCCTAAGTTATGTGTTGATAGCAGGCAAATGAGTTATGTTAATGGTGCTACCAAATTGGGTATCCACTTCAATAATTCGTTGTCGTGGAATGATCACATTAATAGGGCAACTGGAAGGTTGCACGGATTACTTAGGCAGCTTTCTTTATCCCAAATTTTTCTACCAATTCAAATTCGAGTGACAATAGCTAGAATGTATCTGATTCCTACACTTTATTTTATGGTGTACAGGCTTTTGGGCTAGTATGAATAAACTTAAAGTCGCCTTTAATTCTATAGCTCGTTATATTATATATTACATAGAAATAGGACTGAACACAGAACGTTTTTTTGCAAATAAAATTTTTGATCTTTGCCTTAGCCAATTAATAAAGTTTAGGGCCCTAGTTTTATTACACAACATAATCACTCGCAGAGAACCAATTTACCTGTATGAGAAGCTTAACTTTGCCATATCCTCTAGAACAAATCATTTAATATGCCCTAAAATTAAACTGGCTAGTTCTGAGAAACAGTTCTTCATATATGCTGCTCGCCACTGGAACAACTAACAAATTCTGTAAAATCCATCAAATGCGCTACGCAATTTAAAAGTAAGCTTAAGGAACATCTTCAGTGACAAAATATATAATACCAATTTTACTTTACTTATTATTTTTTTTCTCCTGTTTATTAATTTTTAAATGTATTTATGACCACTTTTCTCGTATGATTTATGTTTATAGAGACGACATTTGTTAGTCAAAACATTGTTAGTCTTAAGGTACAGCCATGCTACCATTTTCGCTTTCGCAAAAATTTTACGATTTCGTCGCTCAATCGCAAAAGTTGTTGCTCCGAAATTCGCATTTAAAACCGGCGCCTTTGTAGTCCGTGAAATGAAAAGCAAATTGGAAAACGTCGCTAGAGATAAGAGCTACCTTCCCACGAACCAATCTGTTTAACACTTTTTGACTATTTTAGATTGTTTTTGTGTACTCTTTTACACTATTTGGATTAAACTCTTGTCTTAAACAAGCAAAATACCCTTTGGCAACAACAAATTGCGATTTGGCTGTGGCGATAACCGATAAATTTGTCGATATAGCTGCTTCTGCCACGTAAAGTGTTGCAGAACGAATTGGGAATGAAACAGAATCGATAACAAAAAGTTGCGGAATTTGTAGCACTTAAAATTGAATTCGTACGAATTATGATATGATATGACCAAATGATAAAACCAAATAAAACTACACTAAAATAAACAAACCACTATAAATATACTAGCATATAACCCGATGCGTTTCGCTGCGTCTTCATCAGGATTGGACCCATATCAGAATCAGTTTGAAGTCAATCGAGGGAGTTAAATATTATTTTACTTTTCCTACCTATAAATTTTCCGAATTTGAAAATATTATTTCAATTAGTTTTCCCCCATAGAGCCCACAAAGCGAATCTTACATACATCGGCAGAAATCCAAAATCAAAGTTTTACGACTTTGCCTTTTCCCCTTTACGACTTTCCTGCTGCGTTTTCCCTCCAGTCTTGAAAGTATTTCCATTTATTCGCCCTAAAGAGATTTGGAATTTTATTTAGCTCAGCTAGAAAGCAACGATTAGCGTTGAACACACCCCCAAATTTTGTTCCCCATTTAGTTGTCGCATAGAACTTACAAACCAAATTACATACTGAAATGATTAAAAATAACGTTTAGCATTGAACCCACAACCGAAACCCATTATCCAAAGTTCGGCGTATATTTTCCAATATTGGTAAGTCACATTACAAATTATTTCGCATACTATCCTTACAAACCGAATTTTAACTCATTCGTATGAAAAATTGTTATTTCCATGCAGAGTTTTCCGGGCATTTTCTTTCTTGGCGGATTTTCCAACATCAGAAAATGAAATTACAAATGAATTCGAGTTCTATCCCTACAAACCGAGTTGACACGAAGTCAATTGGATGAAAAATAGTTTTCTGCATGCCGAATTTTCAGGAATTTTGGGATGAAAAATAATTTTTTTGCTTGCAGAATGTTTAGGGAACTTTCACGCGGGTGGGCGGATCACAAATTTGTCGCATTCTATCCTTACAAACCAAGTTTCAATCCAATCGGCTTGATCGTTCATCAGAACAAAAGACAAATGCATGCGATAGATTTTGTAAGCGTAAATTTTAACGGATCTTAAGATTTGTGACATTGGACTTTGTTAAAAAAAAACACTAGAGGCTTGCCTTTAGCTTGGAATTACAAATACCTGACATGGGACTCATCAGTTCTTGTGTTGTTACATTTCCAGACACTAATCATGCTCACCTCTAATCAAACTTGCCGCTCTAACATGCAATTTCAACTTCATATGTATGTGTCTGTGGCAAGCATAAACGTTTAGCAGACCGCCACTCACGTACACACACCTGAGCAGCAAGAATGTTGCCAGGTTGCATTCAACCGCAAGTTGCACGCGTCAGATTAACGTCACTTAATTTAAATGCAGGCCTCTTAAAAAGTGCACTGCATTTGGGTTTCTGGGCAACGGGGGCACACTAATCCAACTAAAAAGAAAGCAAACACTGAAGGGTGCGCTTTATGCAACTAGCCAACCCTCAATGTAGTCATTAAGCTGCCCTTTCAGCTTATGAATAATGTGCACGATTTGCGGACGCCATAAATAATACGCAAATCGAAAATGCTGGGCGTCTAATTGAAAATGCTGGAATCGGGGTGCGTGGGGGAGGCGGGGAGGGGAAGGGTCAGAGGCAGATTCATTCGCTTTGCCAATTAGACAGCGCAGACACGTGCCGTATGCGTATATCCGCAATGAGCTATAATTTATCAGACGCAGGGCCAGCGATTGAGTTGAGGATTTTCGCCAGCTTACAACCGAAGCATGGATGAGTCGGGGTGGGTGAAACCGCTACTCGTGTAAGTGGGCAAGTGCACACTTGAACTACACACGTTAGCAGCGTACTTTTATGGCCCGGACACACAGTCAAAAGCCAAAGACAAGGAGGGCAAGAAACTCCGCAAAGTAGGCTATGAAATTTTAGTGCCTTACATTGTACCAACAGCCACTTAAACTTTTTAACACCAATTTAATCAACTCAACAACAACGCATTCGCAGACAAGTAAGTGAGGATAACGTTAGTTGCCTCGCCCAGCCTTTGATTTGATGGGGAGGGCGCTGCAAAATGAAGTGAAAGGAAAAAACTTGGCAAATCGAAATAAAATTCAATGAGCCGAATGACATTGAAGAGGCTAATGCGGAAGCCTATGTGTAAGAGAGTTGTCAACGGTTGTTTTCTATATTTGAAAAAACTCAGCTCATTTTCATTGATTCCCATTAGCTAATACTTTTTATGCGAGGGTTGCCCTTCATGTTGCTATGCTTAAGGTAAAGGAACAATAACACTTGGCAACAAGGTACAGAATATTGAAGGACTTGTGGTGATTCTAGATGATTTCCGTATGCTAAACACGAAACTGTTTTCAGAAACATCCACTGCATACTTTGGGGCAGCAACAATAAATATACGATTTTTTGTGAATTCGCATACAATTACTAATATTGGTATATCTTCATTGAAAAAAATGGTAGAAATGTTTGTGGTCGTTTATTTCAAAGTTAAGGAATAGTACTATTCGAAATTATCAAAGAGAGTCACAGCAAAGGTATAGGGTTCCAAAAAAATCGCCATTTTTTGCAATCGTAAGCTTAAACTAGTAAAAATCTCGACGTAAAGGACCATTTCAGAAAGCAGATTCGCGTTCAGCGCACAAAAATCATCTAGAATCACCACCACCCCTTCAATATACTAGAAAAAGTATAATTTTGTTGCCTTGAATGATTTATCATTAGTCCCCGGATTTTATGTTTTTCTTCATTTCTGCACTCAAAAGTCTCAAATTTTGGATTTAAGCATGCGATTCAAATGAAAATGACTGTTCAGTTCCACTGTCACAATTCGAAGCTGCCACTATCACAGCCACTATCATTGCAACACTGCGAGTCGAGAAGAGGAGAGAGAGACGAGAAATCGCGGTAGAGAAACAGCACACAAGAAGAATAGAATAAGTCGATCTAAAGCAGCAGCACACGCACACGTTCATCCGAACCATCCTAAATTTACAACATTAATTAAGTTTATTAATTCCATTAAATCGCAAATTGAAGTCACATGTATATAAAATAAAACTTAAAGTGGATTTAACTGATATTGGAAATTAAGGAGAGCCTTCCCCATACTATGACTGCCTCACATCCCAGCTGCTAAGGCGTCACAACTGCAC